>PVIR01009030.1:0-54646 GCA_004026965.1 Petromus typicus | reverse complement strand
AAAATTAATATTCATCCGAAATGTAACCAGTACTTGTTAAACTTCTTCTCTCAAAAACTGATAAGTACGTGCAATGATAATTTGCTAACAAAGTTGATTTACTAATCTCATAATATTCATGTATTAAAATTATACACTGTACTATAAATGTATACACATTTTGTTTTATGATTATAACTTTAAAAACTTAGCAAAATGACCTTTAACATGTGAATCAACAGGTTAGTTTCAGGTGAGAAATATCTTTATATATCCATATGCAGACTGAGACATAGAGTACAGCTAGACAGAAAAACAGGCAGACGGCTGCAGATGACATCAAGTTTCAGGTGAGCAATCAGAGAGACCGCATTCCTTTGTTATTTTTATCTTCTGTTCCCTGTACTAGGCTCATTTTTTTTTCCAGATTAAGAAACCATAGCATAAAAGGTTTAAACCCCAGTCATTGATTTTTTTTTTTTTTTGAATGTGATTGGAAAATTAAATAGAACAAGAATTTGTCTGGTGCTGTTGACTTCCGGAAAAGATGACTCCAAACAGAGCTAATGTTTCCTGGGAAATGAAGTTCTATTTTTCACACATTTATAGTCTGTATCTGTCTTACCTTAGTTGCTTCAGCCACTTGAGTAAAACTTGCAATTTACGGGGCTGGGGATATAGCTCAGTGGTTCCGGGGCCTGTCTTGGAAGCGCAAGGACCCGGGTTCGATCTCCGGTAACCACGTAACAATACTGGGTGTGGAGACTCACCCCAGCAGCAACCAATACCACATACCAGTGCCGGGCGTGGTGGCTCACTCCTGTAATCCCAGCACTCGGGAGGCACAGGCAGAAGGATTGCTGTGAAGTGAGTTTGAGGCTGAGCTCAGAGCCAGGCTGAACACAAAGCGAGACCCTGTCTCAAAAAACCTTAAAAAAACAAAAACAAAAACAATAAAACCTTGCAATTTAACTTGATTCCCTTGATCATCTCTTAACTGGTGTTTGCCACAAAGGGACTCTCTACTTTTAATGTTGCATTTCTTTACCTTTGTAGCATTAATACTTGAGCCAGAATATTTATACTTTTATGAGAATCATTACTGTATATTACTGATTGTTTAGTAGAATTGCTGGCCTTCACTTATGAAGTGTTATTAAAACTTGTTATCCTTATTGTTTCTGACAATCTCTAAAATATCTCTTGGTATTGTCTAATGTTCACTATAATGACATATTTCTATCACTTGGAAATTTTATCATTTTTAACTATATTTTTTCTTTTATTTCAAATAAATATAAATGTTGTTACAAATATACACGTTTACTTATATGAATGTGTAAACACATATAAATATACAAAATCATACAATAAAATCATATATTAACAATCATTTAAATTAAATCTTTGAATTATGCCAACTTTATTTTAAAATATGGATAATACTTTGTAAATGATCTCATTATTTATCAAAAACTGCAAAATAATTCTTGAAATTCTGTTCTTAGCTATAAATAATTCTTAGACAATACCAAAATTGCATTTGGAAAATTCAAAAAATTTATAAAATATGATAAATACTTACAATCACATTAGACTATTATGGATTTAAAGATATTTTGTTTAAATGACATAAACAAGAAATACTATAAAGAGGAACACTTTTTGAGGACACTTGTTATCAAATATTGATACTAGTACAAAAACTTTTCTGAGTAATGTCCAAAGTTAAAGACTAGTAGCAACAATACATAATTGATACAGCTTTATTTTCATCCCAAGGATCACAAAGATTTGGAGAATTTTTTTCCCGAACTACCCATCAACCCAATATAATATAAACTGAATTTTCTAGGTCACATTAAAAAAAAAGCACGTAACACTGTCTTCAGACTGCGCCAACAAATATATATTTTTAAAAGTTAGAATCAGATTCCACTTTACATATTAAAATCTTTCCTGACTCTCTTGTGTTGTAGTGGAATAAAAGTCTATGGCTTTTTTTTTCAGAATCCAGAAGGAAAAAGGGTTGGATTTCTGTTCCTCCTCTTATTCAATATCGCCTTTCTTTAATACTTTTTATACTGAGAGTACCAGCCACACTGACTAGCCCTGTTTGCTTCAAAACCATAGAAATAGGAAGTTGAAAACATCACATTATTACTTATGATAAAAATGGCTTATGTTTCTACTCTTTGTGATCTGGTTATCTAAGCCCAAAAAAATGTGAACTTTTTTTTTTTTTTTTTTTTTGGTTTTCAACTTCTTTCTCTGATTTGAATTTTAGAATTAAGTCTCTGGCATTTCAGAGATTTTTGCTTCTTGTTTGCAAAAGGGAATGAACCAAGCCAAGTATGTGAAAAATAATTTTGTTGTACGTGATTTTAACTAGGCTGGTTTACCTCCATTTTGACAGTTTTCAAAGGGCATCTATGATTTTAATGAGGAAAATTAAACTGCTATTTTGCATACGTAATGTTTAAAGTAATACGGTTATTTGATAGTAGTACTATGGTATTCTGAGTTAAAATTTTGAATAACAATCTTTAGATAGGATATACCTATTTTCTGTGTTAATAACAGTGAAATTTGTGTTGTTTTATTTACATTTTCCTTACTAATTGGGTTTTGAAGTAAGGTAACCCATCTTTCAATGGCCAAAGTGCACATAATCTCTGTAAAAGAGAGCTAAATACAGAAAAAAAATTCCTCGTAAGTATTATTTTTATTTTTGTCTGATTTTTTATTTTTTAAGATAAAAAGGTGTCCTTTGTTTTCACTCTGGGCTTTCTTGTCATAATATAACTAATAGTATTTATTTATAAATTTGACTTTTAAATTTTAAGCAGTACACTTCTTACAGTAAAATTAAGGTCAACAATGTTCAGATCCTTTAATCACATTTGTTTATTAAACAAAATGTTAATGTAAATCTATACAGAAGTTGTATAAGGCAAGAAAATCTATGTATCAATCAATATTCAAAGGATTTTAAATATACTATCAAATGAAAAGTACCTTTTAACTTTGATGATTGAGTTGTATAATGATAAAACAAACATATTGATAGGGATCAATACCAGATTTTTGGTATAAAGATCACTGGATTATGACATGAACTTGTGCTTCAACTTTTCTTTCTTTCTGCATTTTTCTTTAATACAAGGTCTTGCTATGTAGTTTATGATGGTTTTAAATTCATTGTGTAGTCAGGAACTTGATTTCTGAGTCCAAACTTGCATTTGTACATTCTTTATCACCAAATATTGGTTGTTTTATGAATAATTTATATTTAGCATTGTTGATAATCATAGAACCCAGTTAAACTGAAAAAATGTCAGCATATATATATATATATATATATATACACACACATATATGCTATATATATAAGCTATACACATAATGTGTGTGTATTTATGTATAGTTTCTTTTTTAGACAATTTTGAAGACTCTCTCTAGATGTGAACACTTTATCTTAAGTAGCAAACCCAGCTGAATTTTTCTTGAGTCTAGATTTCATTGCAGTGACTGGGGACATAGAAAAAAATAATGAATCCTGCATATGTGCATTTTGATGTTTCCTAAGAGATGGACAATTTAATTATGCTGATCTAATTATACCCAAATCTAGTTTGTCTGATTTGATTACAACACAGTCTAGATTTTGTGTAAGGTTACTGCTGAATCGGGACTACTTTAATTTCTGCCAAATCTAGTTTGCTTGCTCTTTTCATGACCAAAATTATCTAGCTCCTACTTACAACCAAATTAACATTTTGTTACGTTGACTACTTATCTGCATAATCATTCTAACTGTAAAGCAAGAAAATATATTTAAAAGCGTAGAATAATGACTGTAATGAGCAGAAAGAAAACTGAATTTATAAAGTTCAGAATGAAAAGTTCTACAACTATAGACATGAAAAAAGTATTCTCTGTTTAAAAACATACCTCACCTTTGTTAACACTACATTTGTATCTACGGACACAGAGAGCTATCCCATTCAGAAAAATACCTAGGCTGTTATTTGAAATAAGTGTTTGCAGACTGGGAAAGATAAACACAGTGGTTTGCAAAACAGGCATAATTTTTCTATCCTTGGAATTTATTGTTAGCCTGGGGACACAGTAGAGTACTTAGCTTTTCTCAATTCACAGTTTCTTCATATTATGTCGACTTTCTCTTTGGAGAAAGCACAGACAAGGCAAAACATCACACTGTACATGTTCTGTAAGAAAAATTGCTAGAATTTATTTGTGAAGAACTAGGAAAGATCCCTATCCAATGCTGCACTTCACCTCTCTGCAAAGAGGAAGGGAAGCCCACCTTGCAGTTTCATTGAAGGCACCTGGTCAGCATAAAGTGCGGACCTGAGGACCATGGCACTTTAAGATTGAAGAAGGAACAGTGGGGAACCGAGATTTATAAATTATATTTTACAAGAGCTTTAAAATGAATTTCTGCCAATTAAGGAAGAGAAGGTGTTTCTTACTAGTTTTTGTTTTTGACCTAGAAACCACCAGAAATTAATTCTTCTCCTCAGAAATTTTCTTCAGAAAATTGCTTACAAACACAAGGAAAAAAAAATACTGGGCCACAGGTTTAGCTCAGTGGTTCCAGCACCTGCTTTGACAGCTCAAGAGTCCGGGTTCAGTCTCTGGTAACCACATCCAACAATGCTGCGCATGCTGACTTGCACTCACCAGCAGTCAGTACCACACACAGCAGTGCCAGGCATGGTGGCACACACCTGTAATTCAGCACTTGGAAGGCAGAGACAGGAGGGTTGGTGAGTGCAGGACCGGCCTCAGCCTGAAAGAGAGACCCTGTCTCAAACCCCTAAACTAAATTAAAATGTAGTACTGTGGCTATCTACTACTACTAAGGATATCTTAATGATTAAAATAGTATTATTGATACTCTCTAAGAAAGTAGTGTGATTAGTTAAAAATTAGAATGCAAGGAAAGTAAAAAGAAAGGCATAGAAAAATGTGAAGTGCTATATTACTACAAATATACATTAAGAAGCAAAATTCCCAAGTTCAGAATGAACTCCACACCACACTGCTCAGGAGTGCTGAGGAGTGGAGCAAGGTTGGTGTATTTGGTCAGCATTTCATGTGACAAGCACAGTCTTCCTGGAGTAGGAAACAAATAAACAAAACTGCATAGGATTTCTTCTCTACTAGGGTAAACTTGTGTCTACATAGTAGTTATGGGTATTAGACCACCATATGGAATGAGTCAAATAAACAAATTAGCAAACCTATAAAATAATTAAATATCTAGTTAGAGTCAACTAAATTAGAAAATGTGCAGAAAGCAAGCTCAAAGCATTTTAAACAGTAGTGATCTGTACATCTTTTTTTTCTAAAAGAGTACTTTATCTGGAAAGATTAAAGATGTGACTATATATATATATATAAATATACATATATATGTGTGTGTGTGTGACTATATATATATATATAATATATATATATGTACAAACTCTACACAACAAATGTAATCACTGTGTACTATGAGCACTTAATCATGAAAATTCAATTAACAAAAGGGATAATCTTTAATTTTAATGGATTTTTCTATGACTATCTATCAAGTCTTAGGTAAAACAAATGACTCCTAAGGCCTCCAAAACATTTAAGTGTCAATAATTGCATGAGAAAGTTAGATAAATGTTGTTGTGCTTATAACTATTTCAAATTTCAGAAGTTCAATGAAAAATCATAATTATCTTAGATAGTATACAACAAAAACATGGGCAATATATTAATCAGGATTCAATTGACCTAGGGAGATCAAAAGACAAGAAACAACACATAAAACATGTCAAATGGATTTTATATTTACAGCTGACAAAGCTTATATCATTCACACACACATCACACAATCTTGTTAGGCATTCCTAAGAAATAGACACATAAGCATCACCCTCAGCCAGGCATGGTTGAAAAAATTGAGAACAAAATCTCTCAAAAAAGTATTTAAGTTCATCATAGGGTCCATCACAGAATGAAATGGTTAGGGGAAAAAATTCAATTTTTCTTAAGAATTTTTGATATAAACCTTTGTCCTTGACAGAATAATTTTAGCTTAAATATTAACCTCAAAGAACACTGTGTTCACATATTCTAATCAAGTTCAGAGCTGAATAAACTAAAGTATTTTAAAAAGATGTTCTTTTCCAAGTCATTCACTATGAAAATTCATTAACAAGCATTCACAATAAATGTAGAACACTGCAATCTTTAGAGAAAAATGAGTTATTTTCATGTTGTGAGTTTAAATTTGAAGTAGAGCTTTATTGTTAGGGACACAATATATATATATATATATATATATATATATATATATATATATATATACTATATATAATAGTATAACAGTATATAATATATATATGAAGTAAATACAATTGCATGAGAATTGCATGAGAAATTTCTCAATTGCAATTGTAATTTCTCAATTGCATTGAGAATATATATATGAAGTAAATACAAAGTCAAGGGTGGTTTGGCAAATTTTTCTCTTACATAAAATGTAGGAGTCTTTGCTGTATATAGTATATAATAATAGTTTATTTTAAATTTTGTACGTAAAATACTCTAACAAGGGCTGTGCTTGTACTATTATTAAAATAATCTCAGTGAATACATGAAGCAGTATGTGAGAAACTGTCTCAAAGACAGTGTAAAATAATCAAAACAAAAGTCTGATTCCAAATGTCTTTCTTCCAACTATTACATCACAATACTCTTTTGATATTCAAGTTCATGAAGAGCCACACTAGAATGTGTGAGTCAAGCTTAGATAAAAGCCTCATGAATGACATAAAATTTCTCAAGAGAAATAAGGAGCACCAGAAAACACTTGAAACTTTCTAAACGGATGTGTGTTTATCACATGTAGTTCCAACTAGCAACGCAGAGATCATAAGGGAAGCTTACTCCTTGTGAACACAAGTCAAACTCTTGTCCCGATTAATGCTCGTAGGACTCAAGGAAAACAGTGTGAGATAGTCTGCTTCTCAAGCTACTTCAGATCTGAATGTGTGTAGAAGAGCTTATGGTCTGGCAACAATGTGCAGCATTTTCTGGGGTGTGATCTTGTTTTTATTCTTCTCTTGCTTGGGAGAAACTCCCCTAGAACATACATAAAGTTGATATATGCTAAACATGCCTTGTGCTATGGAAAATCATTTTATGTGAATTTTTCAGCTAAATTGTGATGAATATTTTTGAACATCTAAAGAGAATACATACAAATTTAACAGAAATTTTTGTAGAACAAATATTTTACAAGGAAAATTTATGTTTTATTTGCCAATATAGAATTTCAAATATTTATGTAAATGTGACATTGAAAGATTTTTTGCCAGAACAAAAACAAGATTTCTCTAAAAATACTACATTGAATGCTATTTTATCTTTGAGATCAGCAGTCTTGCACCACGGTTTTGTTATTTTTTTAATGTTTTATAAAACAAGAGAATTGCAGTTACAGAGATGAATTGAATAAACTGTTCATTATTCAGTGGATAAATCCTATTTAGTGGTAGTTAATAACATCAGTTAATATTGTTAGTAAAACTTTTAATATGGTGTTTATAAAAATAAGAAAATAGTAAGACTTACGAAGTCTTTCTTATTGAGCAGACTTGGGAAAGATTCTACTGTATCTTAATTCACAGAACCTTTGCCTTTTCTTGATAAATAAATTTTCTTGAGAAATTTAATGAATATAAATGAAGTAGCATTTTGTTATTCATAAATTACATGTCAGGGCTTCATCTGTAAATACTTCTGACCTTTATTATTTCAGTTCCTTTGTTATATTCTGTTAGTTGGGATTCAAGTCATAATTATTTAATAAATCTTCAGTTACCAAAAAGATTGGTAAATATTGTATATATTGCTCTCATTGAAAGCAGGTTTTGGTTTTCCAGTTTAAAATTTGTCTTCATTTAGTCAGATTAGAGTAAATGATATCTAATACCTTTAGTATGACAAGAGAAAGCTCTTGTTTGTTTACTGCTTGCATGATTATATGGGTCATTGAGGTGTTTGTATTTCAAAAATACCTTAAAGACCAAACTTCATTGAAACAATAAGTACCATGATATACTATATTGCATTATAATTTTATTAATTTTTTATTTGGATCATTTGTTTAATAAAGGATTAACTCTACAGATAATTAAATGTTCTATAAATTTTTATCAAAATTATGTTAATATATAATCTTCATATTTCAATAACTCTTCTTTCATTACCTTTGACAGACTGATTTCTAAATAAGAAAATATGTGAAACCAAAATAAATTTAAACATGTACAAGTAATATAAAGTATCTAAATGATCTAATTCATCCCATTTCATAATCAAATTCAAAATTATTCAAAATTAGAGTTCTGAAGAGTCAATACATTCTTAACTTATATTATTGGTACATTTTATATATGCATTAATGATCATATTCAACATTAATAATTTGTGCCTGTGCATGGCACATCTTGATTCTTATTTTCCCCCACCTTCCCTACAACCCCACCTCCTATATGCATAAATTTTATTTCCATTTCTTGAATATTTAGTTTTTTCTTTCCCTTCTCCTTTACTTTCCCCTACTCACTCTTTCCCTTTTTCTTTGCACATTTTCTTCTGAAATTTTCAACATTAGCCATCATACATTCTGACATTAATTTACACATTGAATTTTTCATACTAGAGAAAAGATACAGTGTTGACACATCTCCAATCAGTCATATGAAACAGCTTTGACATTTGAAGTTTGAAAGCCCAAGCCCAGGAAAATCGGTATATTGCTGATGAAGATGATAGAATCAACGGATGCTAGGTCAAATTATCAGGTTCTCAAATTCCATCAAGGGGATTGTATGTTGCATATTAACAATGAACTGAGAAGGGAAGAAAAGTAGAAGCAAAGAATCCTTGTGAAAAAACTGAAAGAACCCAGGGAGAAATAAAATAGAACAGACAATGATAAAAAAGATGGATTATATATGGATAAGTGAAAGGAGGGAAGAGAGAGAAGAGAGAGAGACAAAGAGAGAGAGAGACAGAAAGATACAGAGAGAGAGAGACAGAGAGACAAAAAGACAGAGAGACAGACAGAGAGAGAGAGAGATTTGTGAGTTTGTGAGTCCCAGGGAACATTACTTCTGTACTTAGAGTAAGAAGGGTCCAGAACTAGTACAGCAGAGAAAGCCCTCCACGATGCTAAAGAATCAGAAGGACTCCAGGGCACCAAATACAGAAGCATTTTAAGTAGCTCACTCTCTCCAGCTCTACAGTAACATTTTATGTGACAAACATCTGATTTGCTCCTTTCTTATTCTTCAACCCTGCTCTCCTCTTCTAACAACAGGTCTGAATTGTGTAACTTTTTAGAATGTGGTATATCATTCTCATATTGCAAAAGTCCAAGAATTTGTTGCTCGGGGATCAAGCATCTATTTCTAAAAATATATTAATTACTTTTTAATTCATACAGTGATATAAATTATATGAGCAATATCAAATGTGAGATTCAGGGCAAAATATTAATATGCAAATATGATGGAGAATTGATAGAGGAACCACAGTTTCTCTGATGTATATTGTAAGACCCTGAAATGGAGGTAGCATTGAAAACTCTGTAATATAAATATAAAATCTGAAAATTACACAAATTCACAATTATCCACTGGCATCTGTACTAATAGAAAAGGTGAATTAAATCACTATAAGCTGTAGAATACATTCTGTTCAACTAAGGTACAGCTAAAGTAATTAAGGAACCAAATAAAAGATAACAGAAAATAGAGAAGTAGAGCTTTTACAAAGGGGAAAAGGACAAAGTGATGGAAAGAGGGGAAAGGTGAGGCTGGAAGGGATGGAAAGAGACTTTAGGTGTGCTATATACAGGTACCAGCTTCCCACTAGAAATGCAGTCATGATGTACTGCAAGCATGTGGCCATAAACATAAAATACTAAAGTAAACAATGGAAATTTAAGCAAATATTTCAAAATGAAATCACATAGATTGTATGCCATTAAAACCACCAGTGGGTCAACTAGTTATATTTCCTTTGGTGTATGTTCATTATAAAATCTATCTAAGGAATCATATGAACATTGACTTACTAACATATGTTTTAATTTTTTAAAAAAGTGGGCATTGAGTATTTCTACTAGGTTTTAATATGAAGGTAGCAGTGGTGATTAACATTAACTGGAAATATTGTATAGGATATTCTACATCTGTGGAAGACTCAGTTGTCAATCCAAATGCTATCAACTGAGGTTAAATTGGAGCTCTTTAGAAAAGTTTATATCACTTGTATCTCAACATTTTTTTCAAAATTATATGGTGCCTACTTTTCACTTCTTGCAGTTACTACATTAACTTGGTTCCCAGTAGGGCAAGATATAGAGAAATCATACCATGTTTGACCATACTTAACTCACTCCTGAAAATGATAGCCTGTATAATTTTAAAGATTTAAAAAAAAATTTTTCCAGGTAATATTTCTTAAGTACAACTCATATCCATTAGGAAAAAATTATAAGTAATTTCTTACAAGTTTCCCTTAAAGATTTTTTCTGCAGATTTTTATACATTCATCATAGAGAGAATGTCTCATTGAATTTGGCAGGGTGTCCTCTGATTCAAATTCAAAATTCCTCCTGCCTCAGTCTCTTAAATAGTAAAGAGTAAGGAATTTCAAGATCACATTATCTTTCCTGGCCATCTTTTTTTATTGTTTATAAATTGAAAAGATTTTTACTATGAATATATTTCTGTTAAATCTGTTAGTTATGCATGAAGTAACGCAGAGTTGCCAGTATATTGGAGAGCTGTGGCCTTTGATCCAAGGATTGATGCTAAAATAGTATCTCATTTGTTCTGGTATATTTTTTCCTTTCACCTTATTGCTCAAGGCTACCTTATATTCTGGCCATTCTCCCATTGTGTTACTAAATTAAGTCCAATTTATCAGTTTTCCTCGCAAATAAATATTATGTGATAAGTGCTGCTCTCGATTGAAGACACAACACAACATAGACTGAACTCAGGTAAGTTTACATCACTTGGAAGAAGACCCAGAATAAAGCAGCACACGCTGTGGCAAGTGACTCACAGAAAAGAGCGAGAAGTGAAACAGTATCCAGAGTTGTTTCATGTTCAAATCAATGATAAAGAAAGAAAGATAATTTTGATTTACTGATACTTAAAACTCAGAAAATTCTACATAATGGTAAACTTGTCGGAAAACTTTCAAACAAAAATAAAAATAACAACAAAACCCCTGAGATAATTTATGCTTTTTTGTATTTCACAAGCAGAAAAGCACCAGAGGAAAAAATGTTACTATCTTCCAACAAATCCCTGTTGTTTTGGAAGACTTAGGGAGATCAGGCCCTTGTGTCAGAAAGCCTTTTACTGATGTTCTCAGTTACACAAATAGATGCAGACATGATTCTCTGAGAGATTAATGTATTGCCATAAGTAAAAACTCATTTGAGGGACTCCATTCATTTTTAAATTCATGAATATAGATAAAACTATCAGGTTTTACAATTATCTATTTCGTCAATCTGGTCTTCAGGCCAATTTATCTCCTATTTATCTATTTATCTATCTATCTGTCTATCTAATGCCCTAATATACCTTTGAATTATGAGACATTTAGATTCTTCTTTATTTTGTGTTGGAAGATGGCACCTACTGGTGATATTTGAAATTACTACCAAATGAAATAATCTGAAAAAATATAAAAGAAATCTGTTTTTTATGACAAGTGCAAGGCAGTGCAGAAATCAGATATTCTTCAAGAAGATTTAAAAATAATTATGCCATGCAGGAGATCTTGGTAACCAGGATAAATGTGAGAGTCTTTTTCCCTTTCTATTTAACATTATTTAAATAATTTAAAACATTACAATTTTCATGTTTCTTCCTTGTTAGGCATGCTAAAGTAATTTGCTGTGGCTTGTAGTTCTCTTCTCCTATTTGAATGTTGCTGAAACAAGGTTGATGCTGATAACTGAAAGAGGGAATACAGAAGAGAGCAAATGGAAACTTAGAATATTATTCCAATATTAGCAATTATTTTTCTTGGTGCTTTTATTCTGAATTAAGAATAAATATAATTAATAAAAACACCAACAAGAGCAATGAAAAGATAGAGCAAATAAAACTAATGAGATAATAAAAAATAAAAGAAAACTTTATTTGAAAAACTACAAGGAAAATGTGTTTATCATGACATTCATAAATATTTAATGTTTATTAAATTTCACTAAAAGAAGAGACATACTTTCATATTCTCCCAGAAGAAGAAGAATAAAGGAGCAAATGGACAGAAGACAAGATACAACACAAGTACTGAGGTTTGTTGTGGCTGAAATATACTTAACTCAGGACTAAATAGGTATTGAAACTAAACAGGGAATCTTAGTCTGTGGGGAAAGGTTTGTAGTCTGAGAAACAGTGTTTGCCTTTGTCACTATGAGAACACTAGAGAATATACTTACAGAAAGTGAGATATCTCCAACATAGTAGGAAATATCATTTTATAAGATCAACTTTCTATATTCAATCCTTATTTGGAAGAAATATTATTTTATAATACATGACTATATTTGGTCCTTTTGTTTTTTCTTCTATTTCCTCATTTATGACTCTTTCAGTTCATACATGATTTTCCTACTTTAATTCTTTTCTTCATTTGGTTTTTGAGGCCCTTTGCATACATTCAAGACAATAAGGGCAAAGTTATTTTCTGCTGAGTCTGTTTGCTCTCTTTGCTTTCTTGACACCATCATTCACCTCTGATTTTCAATGGATAATGCATTCTCATTATACTATATGGCTTTATAATTTTTTGCTGTTTGAAATTGAAAATTGAAATATTATAATGTGCTTATTGTATAAATAAAATTTTGTTCTACTTCAGTGTTTGCTGTCTTGATTTTTCAAGTCTTAATTTGTTTTCAACCAATGATTTCATGGTGATTTTATGTATCCTAGGGACATTTTTAAAGTGCACTTTGATATGCTCGGCATTTGTTTTGTTGAAGGAAAAGTGTGACCCTTTGTCACAGTTCTGAGGGGGTTGATTCTAGAGTTTCTAGTTACTTATGTTTTATGATTTTCTTTTGCCACACTGAAACTTGGCAATTTTATTCCAGCATTGTCTTTATGGTGAACCTCAAAACAGGCCTAATACAATGCATTTAGTCATTTCTGACCTGAAATGATACATAGCATGTACATGCTAGTATCACACTATTTATTAGAATTTCTCACTATGCATTCAAATGTTAAAACGACTACATTTATGTATGCACACAGTGTTTGTAAGGATCAGTTGACAAATTATGGTAAGCTCAATAAATTTAATTCTGTATAATAATCATCTACAGTTTGAAATTTTCTATCCCAGTAAAATACTGACATACTAAAAAATCTCAATTTTCAGATTGTCTGGACATGAGTTGAAATTTGAACCCTGGTGTTCTGGCATGAAATGTTCTAATGTAGTTAAGAGTGTCTCCCAAGTGGTGCAGGTAGAAGGTGAAGGGGTCACAGTGTCCTGGGAGGTCAGTGGCAGACTATGGTGCTGGGAGGGGCAGATCACCAAGGCACTGCCTGTCTTCCTCTGGGACTCACCTTCCCTCTGCGCTACCGGGCCCCGAGCCCATCACCTTCCCTTAGCTCCATCCCACTTCCAAGATGTATTGTTCTGCATCGAGACATCTGAACACCTTACACCTGAGCCAGAAGAAACTTGTCCTTTAGGTTGTGTATGCCATGTATTGTGTCTCAGTACTGAGGAAAGTGACTAAATTGAAAATGTGAAAGTATTTTCTTGTTGCTGGTTAATTCTGAAATGGCAGCCATTCTTCATGGAGTGAGATGATATCTGAGTGTTGTTTTCATCTGAATCTCTTGAATGACCAGTGATGTTGAGCATTTCTTCATATGCTTCTTAGCTGCTCTTATTTCTTCCTCTGGAAAATATCTGTTCATTTCAGATGCCCATTATTGAACTGGGTCTTTAAATTTGGGTGGATTGATTTTTTTCAGCTCTTTATATATTCTAAATAGTAACGCCTTGTCTGAGGTACACCTGGTAAATTTTTTTTTCCACATTATTGGTTGCCTTTGTGTTCTGTTGGTGGTTTCCTTTGCTGTGCAGAAACTTTTTAAAAGAATGAGGTCCCATTTTCTGATTTCTTCAGCCAATTCCTGTGCTATAGAGGTTTTGTTCAAGAAGTCTTTCTTTAAGCCAGTGTCTACAAGAGTTTTACCTAACCTGTTTTGCAGCAGGTTTAAAGTGTCTGTTTTAATATTTAGGTCTCTTATCCACGTTGATTTTAGTTTGGTAAACAGTGAAAGAGCTGGGTCTAGCTTTAGTCTTTGGCAAGTTAAAGCCCAGTTTTACCAGCACCATTTCTTAAAGAGGCTATCTTTCCTCCTTTGAGGATTTGTGGCTCCTTTATCAAAGATGAGGTGGCTCAGTGCACCTGGAATACTTTCTGGATCTTCTAGTCTACTCCATTGATCCTCAGGTCTGTTACTTTGTCAATACCATGCAGTTTTTATCACGGTGGCTTTATAGTATAGTTTCAGGTCTGGAGTTGTAATACCCCCCCCCCACCATGTCCCTGTTGCTTAGAATTGCTTTTGCTATTCTAGGTCTTTTGTGTTTCCAGATGAAAGTTTGGATTTTTTTCTCTAGATTTGTGGAATATTCTGTAGGAATTTCAATTGGGGTTGCATTGAATCTGCATAGTAGTTTTGGGAGTATAGCCATTTTGACGATATTGGTTCTTCCCACCCAGGAGCAAGGTATGTCTTTCTATTTTTTGATATCATCTTTTATTTCCTATTTCAGAGTGCTATAGTTTTTAGAGTAGAGGTCTTTCACCTCCTTTGTTAGACTGACTCCTAGATTTTTGGGGGGTGAAATTGTGAAAGGAACTTACTCACCAATTTCTATCTCAGTGGGTCTACTGTTTGTCCAGGAACAAATGTTGGTGAGGCTGTGGAGAAGAAGGAACCCTTCTCCACTGTTGGTGGGAAAGTAGACTTGTACAGCTCCTGTGGAGATCAGTTTGGAGATTCCTAAGAAAGCTAGAATTGGAGGTTCCATTTGACCCAGCCATCGCTTTGCTAGGTATACACACAAAAGAATTAAAAGACTCATATCACAGTGACATATGTGTACCCATGTTTATAGCAGCTCAGTTTATGATTACTAAATCTTGGAAACAACCCAAATATCCATGAATTGGAGACTGTATAAGAAAGCTCTGGTTCTTCTATAGAATGGAGTATTATTCTGCTAGAAAAAAATGATCAGTTTGAATCACTTATACTTAAGTGGATATACCTTTAGGATATCCTCATAAGTGAAATGAATGGGTCACAGATAGGTGAATACTGTATCTTTTCTCTGGTATGAGAAAATATGTAAATGACTTCTAGAATTGTATATTATATATTGTGAAATAGAAAATACTCAAAGCAAAATGGGTGAAGGGCAACAATAATGAGATTATAACAGAAAAGAAAGGAAACAAAGTTTATGTATATAAGGGGTGATAGGGTGGGTATGGCTATGAGAAAAAATGAGAGTTAAGTTGTGTCATATACTGGTACAAATTGTCATTGTTGAGTGCCATCATGATGTGTATATGTAATGTACCTATAAAGATTTCAATTTAAAAAAAAAGTATTTTCTTTACCTGATCTTATTGAAGTGAACATTAGTGTGTCCCAATGACAAATTTTTTCCTTTATGATATAAGAGAATACATACAAAGGTGTGTTAAATCTTAGTGATGCAATATGAAATTTGATATGCAGGGCATTTTTAATGTGATCCTGTTACATAAATACTCCTTTATATTAATTTAAAAATATATAATCCACATTTATAATCACATTTAACTGAACCAGTGTATCTGACACATTACCAAGAAAAAATCTATATCAGTAGTTTTAAAAATTATGTCTAAAATTAATGTTTAAAGGATCAAATATAAAAAATCAAGCAAGTCCTTCCTTTCATTCTATGAAAAATGAAATTAAACCATCACACCACAAGATGGCGTTTCATGGCTACTAAACTGATTTTTCTTATGGAAGTTTTGTTCTCCTTCAAATAGATATAAATCTCTTATGGAATTTTAACAAAATAATAAAAACTTTTAAAAAATAATTTTAATAATATACTATAGTGAAAAACTAGTCTCTGGAAATTACTATTTAATTACGTTTGTCTTTCTAGTTTTTAAAATACACTTTATTCCTAAAGTATGCAAAGATTATTTTAATCAGTTTCAGTCTATGAAAAAGGATGTCTCTGAACTCCTAACTGTAACATGCATTAACTCATTATATTGTGCATAAAACTGTGTTTATATTCAGCTTTGGAAAAATTATTTTTGTCAGTGCTCCACAACTATGTGGCATTCAGAAATATTGATTAATAAAACAAATGAAACAATAGAACATAAAACTGACTGAAAAAAATTTTTACATTATTAATCATTTCTTATCTGAGGTTTTATTATTTACATTTTCTTAGTTTTTGTTTTCATTATCCTATCTCTCCTTTAATTCTGTGTTCTAAAAAAATCACGTTCTGAAGTTTTGGTTTTCTTTTAATGATATCATGCAAATATACCTTAATATTCATATTTAAACTACATAAGAATCATGGTAAACTTCAAAAATTATATTGTAGGTCTAAACAGATCAACTGTAAAGACAAGGTGGAGTTTTTAGATAAAGATAATTTGTAGTGAAAAAACTACTAGCAATAAAATATTATAGATGTTCAGGATACGGGAAGAGGCCAAATGCTAATTGCAAAACATTCACATAGTTACCACTGTTGGCAAAGAAATAAGTTTATTAAAAGCATTAAGATATGTTACAAACATGCACAAACTTCTCACAAGAAATACTATCAGTGTGTACAACTAACATGTACCAATAAAAGAAAAGTTTAAAAATGAATAAGATGTGGACAGAAGTATGGTGTAGAAGAGATTTAGTCATTCAATTAGTACAGGCTCTCATCATGTAAGCAGTGATTTTCTATTTTCTTCTATTCTGTGTTATGCTGACAGTTACACATGAACATAACTCAAGGCATAAGAAAAGCAAGAAAGGAATAAAATCTTATTTCTAAGATCAAGCATGTGGAGATTATTTTATTCATGTGTAACATAAGATCAAAATCTTAGTCCAAGAAACAGAAGTCCATTGAACAATGAGTAAATGTCGTCCTGTAACTCAGTCTCACCTGTTCCTGTTCAGAATAGAATGAGAGTCAACTAATGGTTCTCAGAATTAAAAATGAGACAATGAAAGATAAGTATAGTCTTAAAATCTGCAAAGGCATGACAAAAGGCGGATGTAATAGTAGAATTGAAAAAAAAGTGTAATTGCTTAAGTCACATTTGAGCAGTAGGGTTTTCAATCAAATGGAATTCATTTGAGTAACTGTGGGGAGAAACTTGCCCACCATAAGAAACTTACCAAATATGAGAAAAAAATGCTAACTATATCTATGACAATTTCTTCCTAGGCTCAAAACCTATATAACAATATAGACTAAATTTATGGGAATAAAAATAAAAATTTTGAAAAAAATATGTGTATGATAGAGTACAATGAAGAAGTGATAATAAGTGATCATTTCTACATATAAAATTGAACATGTCTATCAATTTAAATGAAACAAAAATGAAATCATATAACTCAGAGAAATGTTCATAGGGTAAATGTAGAGACTGATGTTTCTAAAACGCATTCATTTGATATCTGTCTTCAGAGGCAAAAGGCAGAAAAAGATTTGGTTTTGCATTTTCTTCTGTTTGAGCATTGTACCATAATCAACATTACCAGATCCACTCTAATTTCATTCTTGTCTCTATGTATGTGTCATTTCCACAAAGAGGTCTTTATTTACAAACTTACCAAAATGACGACCACTCATGACTTTTGCCCTCTCTAATTTTCTTCATAATGTATTTATCACTTCCCAGCACTGCAGCATGTATGCTACTTTTTGAGGCTATTAATCTAAATTAGTGTACCAGAATTCTTGGAAGCAGAGGGCGGTGATTAGATAGCAGATATGATGTCATCATAGCCAGTGCTACAATTATTGAAAGAATGCTTTTCAACCCATATCTAATACTTTAATCAAAATTACCTTATTCCTGTTTTGGAAGAACAAAATGTTATAGCTTAATTACAAATGATAAATTCATACTATTAAGTTCACTTGCCTCTATCCTTTGCATATTTGTGAGTTTAAAATTATTTTCTTTTTCAATGAAGACAAAACCTGAATTAAACTTAGTTTTTATACTGGTTTCAGAAACAAAGCTCTATAAACTATCTGGAGTTGTAGCATATGTAAGTGTTGATTGAATAGAAGAATACATGTTTAGACCTAGTAGGAGTTTGTGAGATTCACTTCATATTTTATTCTTTTGACATTAGCACAGACTGAAGGAAAGAGAGGTTATTGTTTTGATTTGAATTTCCATTGTTTAATAGAGCAAAGTGGCAGTTCTTTTCAAGATAAACTTGCATTGTTACTAAATGATACCTGTATTTAGTGAAGAGAGCAATTTATAAGAAGCTGTAGTTTATTCAGTATATTACTATCTAACTCAAAGTTTTCATTGACTCCTAATACAGTTTGGGGTTAACAAGCTTCTACAATGAGATTCATTCCAGAAGATATTCAACTAGTATCTTAGGTTTCCAGGGAAAACACCCAGAAGCTAAACCATTAAGGTAATGACAGGGAAAGAGAAGTGTACTGAGGCAGACTGCTGCAGTAAGAAGTTATAGATCTAACTTAATTGAATACTCTGAATAATAATACAAAAATGTAGCAAGTGAGACAAGGATGAATTTTAAGTGAAGCCTAGAGCCATGATGATACCTCATTACAATAGAAAGCAGTAAGTAGAATGATTTAAAAGTGTTGGACAGAACACATTTTTTAACATATATAAACAATATGAGTTTTAAAAAGTCAATCACACCGTTAAAACATTTATATAAGAATGGAGATATGATTGTACTTTGGCCAATTTTTAAAAGTATAATAAAGATATATTATTTTTCTTTTAATAAGTGAAATGTTCCATGATAATTGTTTTTCTCTAAGAATTTTGATTATCCTAAAAGATGAACCATAATGCCTGAAGGATTGATGTTATACTTGATATTTTTGAGGAAGAAGGACAGATGATATCTGCTTATTTTACATCTCTTTATGGATTATGTCACTAAAGAAGTTGCTTCATATTTAACATATGATAATTCAAATGCTGTAATATATCTCTATCTATTGTCCTATTACAATAAAGTATATTTTGATGTTATATTTCAGCTACACTACATACAAAAGGTCACTTGATTTTAAAACAGCCATTACTTTTATTAGATGATTCAAAAATTTTCTAGTAAGCTGTGAAATGTATTTAATAAATTATTTATACCTGTTATGAATAGTCTTGAAAAGTCAAAGATAAGGAATTGGTTCTAAGTATGAAATATCTTTTATCAGTATCATATATATTTAGAAGTAGAATTATAATTTTAATAATATAATGCAACCTATTTGTATTATTTCATTATTGAGAACATGTAGCTCAATAAAGAAAATTGAGTTTCTTATGATACAATTAATTTACTACACTAAATTATAGTCAGAATCTTCAGTCATCATGACTGGAGATCTCTGCAGTAGGTTCCATTTTCCTGCCCAGTGTACCAGTGTACTATGTAGAGTTGAAAAAAAAAAAAAAGAAAGAAAGAAAAGAAAAAGGACAGAATTAAAGAAAAAAGCATGGAGTCAGTATGGCCAGAGGTGGGCAAACAGCAAAGGCCTGTGTCAGTCGAAGCCAGTGAGTTTTAGTGGTAATCAAATTGGGGTAAAGGGAAACTATGTGTAAGGATACGCAACTGTGCAGTTGCTATGCATACTAATGCAGGCGGGGCTTATCAACAAAAACGTCAAACATTCTTTAATTAGGAACTGATTAGACAAAATATATGGTTGTAATTAGAACCTTTGTTAAGAAGATGCAAGCATGGGAATGGAAACTGGGTGCAAATTACTCCAACCTCAGCAACTATGTTACTTCATATTGAACCCTACAACTTCACAGGCTAGTTCTCTGGTCTCTGCTGTCTGTTAGTAGCAAACTCATGCTAACCTGTACACTACTGCAGTGCTTTTTAGGCACTTTTATGAGTTATATAAGTTTCAATTGTACTTGCTTCTTGAAATGAGCCAGTTGCGGGCTTAGCACATTACAATCTATATTGTTCCATACATCACCATCACAGCTTGCCATTCGTACAACAGTGTTCAAGAACCAGTTATGGGATATAAACAGATGAGATCAGCTCCCACCTCCAGGATGAAGTAATTAGAAGAAATCCAAGCTCTACTATTTCATTATGTATAGATTGTAATTTGTTTGCTATAATTTTTTATGAGACTGAATGGGAGAATCACTAAAATGCATAATTAGAAATAGAACGTTAATGTCCACATCCAATTATGCCACTATTGTAGTCGGAAGGTCTTCCAGTCACCTACTTTATCTTCTGGTAAAATTATGTAATTTTCCATATCTCACAATGTGAAAGGACAAGGCATTAATGAAGGTCACAAAGTATATATGGAAAGTATATCTTTCATGTAATAGATAAGTAAAAAAAAAAAATTGAATTTTTATTTTCATCAAGCTCCCACTTTTACCTTCCCAAATAAGATTTACAGAGGTGATCAAGAAGTTTCTTAAATTGAAGGAAACATTACTTTTAATTTCCTTTTAAGAAAGCACCCATAAAAAATACACATCCCAATATTTTTATCACCATCTAAAAAAGTTATAGAAGTCCTCTTTTGTTAGTGTTTACATGAGTTGTCACTAAAGTAAAGAAGGGAAAGAAAAAATTTTATGGTAGTGACAAAAAAAATGGAAACAAAATTTATATATATAGGGCGTGGAGTTGTAGGAAAAGCACGGGAATTGGAAAAAATGAGAATCTAGATGTGTCATGTACTAGTACAAATTCTCCATGTTGAATGTGATCATAATGCATATGTAAAATATATCAACAAACTCAATTAAAAAATAAAGCTAATGATTCTATAAAGTTCCCTTTATTGGAAATGAATTCTTGCAAAAACTTTACAGTGTGTCCTTATCCATACTATGGGCTATATCAGGCACCATGGAATTTCTGGGTTTTTGGCAAAGTTAAAATTCATCATAAAAAGAAGGGCTTTACATTGGTTCAGGCAGTCAAGGAAGACACCCAGGAAAATGAAACCACACATGTGTAATATGTACAATAAAGACAGTAGTACATGAGGAACACATTAATTGTTGATTAAAAAAAAAAAAAGCCAAAATGGTTGTCACTTTGGAAGACAATTTGGCAGTTTTCAGAAAGCTAAGTGTATTTTAATTACATAATCCAGCAATTGTTATCCATTGTATTTACTGAAAGAAATTGAAAATTGTCTCCACAAAACTTAACACACAAATGGATGGAATAACTTACCACTGACTATCAAAAGTTAGAACAAAGATATGTTTCATATAGTGAATAAATAAGTGAACGAGAGTAGACAGAAAATGAAATAATATCCAGCACTAAAATTAATGTGCTATGAAGCTAGGATGATACATGCAAGAAACTTCAGTAGATATTTCCATGTGAAAATAAATACCAATTTGAATTTTTTTAAAGAGCTCAACAGAGGAAATCTGTTGAAGTCATTATTGCCTAAACGAAGGAAATGAATAAGAAAGGACCTGGAGAGGAAAACTTGTTCCAATAATCCTTTATAATCATATCCCAGCCTTATATTTCAAGCATTTTAAAAGCTCCATCCATAAGCACATGTGGTTTATAGGGGACACGTAGGTCTTAACTGAGAAGTATATATTTTATGATTTCAGCTTTATGACATTCTAGAAGTAGCAGATTTATAATGACTGTAAAAATTTCAAGAATGTCCAGGGACTGGCTGGAGAGTTAGCTCAGTGGTTCCAGTGCCTGTCTTGCAAGCGCAAGGACCCGGGTTTTATCCCCAGTAACCATATACATACTGTGCGTGGAGACTCACACCCAGTAGCAATCAGTACCACATACCACAGTGCCGGAGGTGTTGGCTCACGCCTGTAATCCCAGCACTCGGGAGGCAGAGTCAGGAGGATTGCTGTGATGTGAGTTTGAGGCTGAGCTCAGGGCCAGCCTGAAACCCAAAGTGAGACTCTGTCTCAAAAAAAAAAAAAAAATGTCCAGGGACTAGGAGTATTAGTAAAGAGTAGGAAAAGGTCAACCGAATTTTAGAATACTGAGAGTATTGTTTGAGATACTCTGATATAGGATATCTGTTATTATAACATACCCACACTCAAGGAATGGATAACACCCACAGTGAGCGGTAGAGTAAACTGGATTTTTGGATTACTAGAATACGGTAATATAAGTTCATCCTTGGTAACAAATGTAATATATGGCCACATTAATAGTGGCTGGGGCCAATAATGTGTCAGGCAAGGGGTAAATGTACTATTTTTGTAATCTTTGCCTAACTTTTCTGTGAATTTAAAACTATTTTGAAATAAAATAATAGACAATCTTTTTAAAAGTTTGACCAATAAAGATTTTTTTTAAAAAGTTTGAATAGGCATAATCATAAGATACATGTAAGTTGAAGAAATATAAATATATTTTAAAATGTTGGCAATTACCAAGGATTTAGATAATTGTTCATACTGTGAACAACTGTAAGTGAATTAAGTTCTATCATTATTATAGTAATTACAATTACTGAACTGTAAATGAAATGAATTATATTGCAATTTATTTTTAGTTTAAATTTTATACATTGATTACTTTTGCTTACGAGCATGCAGGTAAAAATAGTTAAATAAATTGAATCTGATGCTAATTTTGAATGCCATACAATTCAAATCATATAGTAAAATGAAATAATGTAAAACCTACTCATAAATATGTTAAAGTTTACTATAAATAATATAATTACTGTATAATAGAGACTATTATAAAATATTACTATGAAGTATTATTCAATATTCTCCTTTAGAAATTAAGGGTTTGTTACATTTTCAAAAAGAGTTTGATTATGGATATCACCAAAAACATAAGAATAATTTACTGAAATAAACTATGAAATTACAATTTAGATATTCTTCTTATCTTTCTTTCAATAAAATTTACTTCTCATTAAATTCACCAAATAATCATGTAAGTCAGTTGTCTTAGTATTGGTAAAAGTGTCGTATAATCAGAACACCAATCTTAGGACAATCTCGTCACAGTGACAATTTTCTGTACACTCCTGAGGCGTAATTATCATTTCCCTCCTTGTCACATAGCTCTAAGCTACCATGAATAATATATTAGATATTTTCTCTAGATGGATTTTCTTTTTCTGAACATTAAATATAGATATAGTTACTTCATTCATGTCATATTGTATTTCACTTCTTTTCCATTGAATTAGATTTTTACATTTAATCATAGTATAGTTTGTATAATCACATGAACCCTTTTTATTGCAGATCAATATATGATATTATGAATATCCTGTATATTATTTATCCATCCTCTAAATGACAGTCATTTGCATGGTTTCAACTTTTTTATTATACATAATTCTTTTATAAATATTGTATTCATATTTTTATGAGATGTGCTTTCCTTTTCCTTGAATAGACTTCCTGAGTATACGATGACTTATCTGATTCACTTTTTGAAAGCTTGCAAAGCATTTTTCAAAATGAGCTCCTCCACTTGATGTTCTATCAAAAAAGTATCAGAACTATACTTTTGTGCAAGATTATCAACCTTTGTTATTTTCTGACATTTCTGTCATATCCATTCTACTATATTATAATTGTGTCTCTGTGGTTTGGATTTGCATTATTTTAATGGGCAGTGTTATTGAGCATTATTTCATATAGTTATTACAAATTTTCATGTATTTTCGAATAAAAAGGCTATTCAAATGAATTTTTCATTGTTAAATTGGGTCATATATTTATGTTTATTATTGAATTTAAAGCATATTTTGTGTATTTTAGGTAGATATTCATTAAATGGATAACTTGCAAATATTTCACTTATTCTTTGAAGTGCGTGTTTTCATATGCTGTGAATGGTCTTTTCATAAAGAGCACTAATGTTTTGTAATTTTTGTTATTTTTCAATTTTTAATGTCATATCTAAAGACATTTTGCTAACCAGGTGTCATAGAGCTTTACTTTTACGTTTTCTGCTAAGAGTTTTACGGTTTCATTTTTTCTTTTTCAGGTACTGAAGTTGATTTCTGTATATGGCAAGAGATGATCTTTTTTTTGAATATACATCTAGTTTTTCCAGCACATTTTAATCAAGAGACCATTCTTCAAGGTAGGCTTCTTCTAACTAGGTGAATATTTAGTTTGTTCTATATGAAGATTAATTTCTAGATTCTCAACTCTGTTTCATTTATCTAAATATCAATTGTCACACAAGTGACATGCTGTTTTAATTAATATCTTCCTATTTTTTTGCCATTAAATTAACTTCTACTGGATTTTACTAAGATTGGTTTCATTATTTTGGGTCTTTATGATTCCTTGTGAGTTTTGTGAATTTTTTTGTAATTTTCTAATGGATTTCATTGTTTTTTGGATATAAATAATAGAATCTGTACATAGGTTTGTGTCATATAGACATTTAACACTGATAATTATTTTATTTTATGAACATGGAAAATCTTTGCATTTTTGTGTTCTAATTTATTTATACTTTACACTATTAATTCTAATGATTTTTGTCAAAATGTTGAAAATTACAATTGGATTTTTTTTGGTGACAATTATAATTGGGATATTTTAAAATTTATTTCTGATTATTTCATTTTGCTTGTATGAATGTAACAATATAAATTGCACATGGATTTTCTTTGATGAATTTATTGAACTTATTAGTTCTAACAATTTTAGGTCTTTAGGGTTTTAAAAATATAAAGTGATATGTTTTCCGTAGAGATAGTTTGATTTTCTCTTTTCCAATTTGGATGTGCTTTCTCTTTTTCATCTACTTTCACTGGATTAGATATTCAGGAAGATTTTGAAGAAATGTTTTAGATCTTGAAGAAAACACTTTCACATTTCTCAGTATAACATGATATTGGATGTTAGTTTGTCATCTGTAAACTTCGTCACCTTTATTATGTTCAAATATGTTTCTTTGGGCCGGGGATTTCTCTCAGTGGTAAGATGCCTGTCTTGCAAGCGCAAGAACCCGGGTTTGATTCCCCGGTAACCACAAACAATACTGAGTGTGGAGACTCACACCCAGCAGCAATCAGCACCACATACCACAGTGCCAGGTGTGGTGGCTCACGCCTGTGATCCCAGCACTCAGGAGGCAGAGGCAGGAGGATTGCTGTGATGTGAGTTGGAGGCTGAGCTCAGGGCCAGCATGAACTACAAAGCGAGACCCTGTCTCAAAAAACAAACAAAATATGTTTCTTTTATAGCTAATGAGTTAAAGTCTTTTATAATACAGAGGTGTTGATTTTTTCCTGAATGCTTTCTTTCTACATTGTTGAAATATTTTTATAGTTTTGTTTTTTGATGTGTTCTGATAGATTTATTAATTTGTGTAGGTTGGACTACTACTGTCTAACATAAATACCACTTGATCATTTTGAATACATGACTGGATATACTATATTATATAATTTGCTATATTACTCTTGGAAATTGTTGCGTATATCTTTCTGAGGTTTATTGGTATATAGTTTTCTTTTTTGTTGTGTTTTTGTATGATTTTGGTATTATAGATTGGGTTTGGCAAGATTCTTTCATCGATTGATTGTCTGATTGGTGGAGAAGAACTGGTATATGATTTGTAAACATTTGGCATAACTCAGTAGTAAAATCATTGGATCTTTTCTTTGTTTTCTTTTAGAGTCAGGTTTTTAAACTCAGTATTGAATTTTCTGTCTTCATGTTTAGTTTTGGCAAATTATATAAAAACTACTCCATTTCATGTGAATTTTTTTTTATGGCATAGTCTTCCAAAATATACCTTAGCTCTGTTTTATATTGCTGTGGTATGAGTTTTCATTATAAAACAATGTAATCCTGGATTATACTTTTATTTGTCATCTTTTTTTCTTGATTAATATGAGTGAAGATCTGTCAGATATTTTCAGTGAGCCAAATTATCAATTTATTAATTTGTATTTTTAAGCTTCTACTTATTTTTTCTTCTGTAAATATTGTTATTTATTCTTCTCCTCAGAATTTGAAGTTTGGCTTGTACTTTAATACCAAATCTTACAAACTTTATGTATATAGGGGGTGGGATGGTAGGGTGGTAGGACTATGGGAAAAAATGAGAATTAAGTTGTGTCATATACTGGTACAAATTCTCATTGTTGAAAGCAATCATGATGTGTATATGTAATGTACCAATAAAGTTTTCAATTAAAAAAATCAAATACCAAATCTTTGTGTTGTGCTGTTAGGTTCCCTGTATAAAATGTATTCTATTCTGATTTAAATTTTTACTGCTGCAAAATTATTTCAGTATGAGTTTTATTATAATTCATATATTTTTGTAATTTTTGTACATTTTTGTTTTAAAATTTCTTTTTCATCAGTTTTACCTACTGTATGTATAATTTAGTTTCTACACATTTATTTAATATTTAAAGTTATTGTTGGTTTCTAATTTTATTTCAGTGTTTTCAAAGAAAAAAAAATGATATGGTTTTGATTTTATTTTTATTTGTTCTGACTTGTTTTGTAGCTTGATATATAGTCTGTCCAGAAACAGTGTCTTATATAGTAACTAAGAATTTTATTTTTTTTGATGAAATAAATTTAAATATGAACATTTGGTATATAGTGTAGTTTCACTTCAATGTTTTTGTGGATTTTTGTATGGATGAGTGAAGTAGGTTGTTAAAAGGTGCTATGATTATTGTGTTGGTATCTTTCTATTCAATTTCAGTATGTTAGTTTTACCTAAGTGCATATTTCCTTGTTGTTCATAATGGTTATGTTATCTTCTTGAATTTACTAATTTAGTGATCTCTGTCTTTTTTTAAATTTTCAATTTAAGAACTATTCTATATGCTGTAAGAAGAGCTATGGCTGATTCCGTTTTCATTTGCATTGCATATCTATTTGTATCCTTTTGCTTTTAATGTATGTGTTTATCAGTCAATGAGTTTTCATCAATGTATCATTAAACCTAATTTTCTCTCTAAAATTAATTAAATGATTATATATCTTTTATTTGCGGACTTACATTAAAATTTGTCAATTAAAATTTATATCTCGTTTTTTCAATTGTTTTCTGGGTGCTCTTTTTTAGTTTTTAGTATCCCCATATTGATTGCGATAGTTTGGTGGATTTCTGGAATGATACAATTGAGTGGTTCATCTTTTCATCAGGATATCTGCTATTGAGCTTTATTCTTTAAAGATGAGCTTTGATCTATATATGTGAGTTTTATTCAAACAAAACATGTTATTTACTATCTTTATGTTTCCAGATGTAGTTATACAGTTGGTCTGGCAGTGATGTACTCCTTTGGATGTTTTCCTGTCTAGGAAATAACTTGCTTTTTCATTCCTAAAGGACAACTTTGCCTATTGTCTTGCTTAGTTTCTTTTCTTGTTTTTATTTCAGAACTTTGAACACACCACACCTTTCCCTCAATGCTTACAGGATTTCTGCTGAGAAATCAGCTGTTGTTTGACAGTAGTGATGATAAATATATCCTGAAGTTGTTGGCCTGTTGTCTTCTAAATTCTTTAGTTGTCTTAGATTTTGTAGTGGCTTACTATGTCATATTCCCTGGAGTTAACTGCTTTGAAAGCAAGTCTATGAGAGATGCTTTGACTTTTCTGACATGGTTATTTATTTCTAAACATTTGGAAAATGTTTCGTCATTATAATTGCATATGTTTTCTATGAGATTATTTTCTCTTCTCATTCTAGCATATCTACAAAACAAACACCTTCTTATTTAATAATGTCTCGTAAGTCTAGTAGGCTTTATTTATTTATTTTTAAATCCTTTTTATTTCATGTTTTAGAAATTTGTCTTTCTGAGTTGTAGAACATTTGTTTTTACATTTGATTCTCTCCTACCTAGTCGATTTGTTATGTTATTTTCTAATTTTATTAAATTATCCATTTATATTCTATTGCATCTCACTGGTAGAGTTGCTGATATATCTTGATTTCATTCCCTGTGACAGTATGTACTTGAGCAGTATCTCTGTTTTCAAGATTATGCTATTGTTTAACTAATTTTGTTCTGTAGCGTGCATGGTGGACAAGGACTTCTTTTCCTGAAGCTAAATTACCACATCAACTCTAGGAAGCCCCCCTTGTACACACTATGAGGACCAGGGGAATCCTTGGTAACTAACACTGTGGAAATTGATGACGACAGTGAGTTCTGCATGGGCTTTGTTGTTTAACTTTTCCCCTGAGGAAGGGAGTCATAAAGCTGGGAATTCCAGCCTGGAGTATGTGCTGCTTTGCTCTACACTGTTTCTTCATTTTAAAAGCTTCCTATCCTTCCTTTGCTGAGATGAGCAATTTGTCATCTGCCATCTGTTACTTGATCATTCAATATTAATTTGTTGTTTTGACTCTTCTTTGTTAAAAACGAGGGCATTGGGTACATAAAGTTGGCCATCGTGCCAATTCTTCCACAGTCCTTCTTTCCTGAACTTTACTGTTTTTCAACAGTATTATTAAAATCTGATTTTCCACATTTTCTGCTATCATATTAGAGTAAACCTTGGAAACTCCCACTCCACCCTGCTTGTTACATGTGTACTGCAGAAAAACTCAGTGTTTCTTTTTAAAATGCTCCTCTCATACCATAATAGATCCTTGCATCATTTTTTCTCTGCCTCTGTATGATGAGAACATTTTGTCAGAGCCATTATTCAGCGATACCTCCTCAAGGAACAAATGGACAGTGGTCTCCTGCTGGTACAGTCTTCAGTGTGGTTTCACTTAAAGACCTCCACAATGCACGTAACTGTTTCTGAGTCTTTTAAACTTGCTACAGATATGTCTTTTCTAACAATGTACCTAATTAACAGCTGTTCAGCCTCATGATTCAGGTCGTTTTCAGGATATACCACTGGCCCTTAAGACCTATCCTCCTTTTTTTGTAGTTATGTACATCTCGTTTTTTAGAATCTCAATTTTTTTGTACAGTGTACCTTGTCTATATAATGCTGTAGTTTTAGCTGATGGTACTATACAGTTTAAGTTTATAGTTTTACCTTCCATCATACATTACAGTACAGCATGTAAGCTTTGCAAATAAAAGCAAAGTCATCAATTTGGAATGTCCTTTAATAATTTCCTTCTTATGAATTTTGTAATATACATACCTTCTATAATTCCTCATTTGATCATTAATTCATTTAATAACCTAGTCCTAAGTGCAGACCTCAGTCACCAAAAAAGGAGAGTCAATCTTTTCAATGCCTTCTCAAAACAATTTTTCTTATACATATTAAGCAAATTACAATAAACTGAGCTTATTAGATTAAATATAAGTACTTTAAAAAAGTTTTAGCCTTTTTGTATGATTATTCCAATGATTTATTGTTGTACATATGCATAAACATATGCACATGGATCTACTTTTCTATCATAATTAATTAGGGTGTATAGTAAAGATGAATTAATAAATTCACAGAACATTTTCTAATAAAGGAATATAATGCATATTTTAAAAATTTTTTGTCTTCAAAAAAATAGATCTCTTTCTTATGGAGGCTCTCAGTTTTATAAAAGTTAAAGGAAGCTACTTATCTCTCTTCTATTTAACAATGTATAAAAGAGATTCAGTCTGTCAATAGCTACACACAGATATCCAGGGAACTATTGATTTCATCATTAAAAAGATCATGGCTGCAAATGGAATCTTAACTTCATTAAGCTTAAGTAAACATACTGTCATTACCGCAGACCCATCTATCTTTTTTCCATAGTGTGAGCGAGAACATCAAATGAGAAGTAATAAAAGTTGCTTCTTAGTGTAGGACAATATAGTAAAGGTTTAAAGTCCAATGCTCAGGTAAAATTTAGTTTCCTATGAACTAGATGTAGGGGTTAGATGTACTTTTAATATCTCTGGAATTCAACTTTCTCTTTTGTAAAATGCGAATAGTTACTGTTCCTGATTCCTAGAGTTGTGGTTATATATGATGGGATAGAATATGTAATCTCACCTGGTATAATATAATATTAACAGTAGCTTTCATTGTCATCCACAATCATTGATTAAGAATTTTGGATATACATATGAAAGAAAATTTAGAATATATAATCTGATTCTCTTTGATGGTAGAATATTAAATATTTAAGTACAGTTATTATACATACATATATAACAATGGCTATTTTTATGAGAAAATAGTTCTGTAAATACTGTAGAGTTGGGATTTGGGGGAAAATGCTGATAGGATACTATAATAAAACAGCAGAAGGACAATAATTTATACATACCAAATGTGAGGTAAACCGTGAATTTTTAGTTAAATGACCTGAAACACCAATTATCCATGCTAAGACTTTCTTGAAAAGTGAACTTTTTAGATATGGCACAGGTGAGTATCATTTTTGATGAAATTATAAAAGGAAATTACACAGGGATTCCAACTCACTTAAGTCACGATGGCAGAGAGAGAAGGTGGAAAGAGAAGGAGAGGGAGAAGGAAATAGCATGAACACACAGCACACCAGACTGTCTTGTATTTCACTCTCGTGCACTGTATGTATAGGCTTGCCAGGACTGCCACACAGCCAAATGAATTGCCTGCTGTAAGCAAGAAAGATGCCCTTCTTCCAGTCCTGGAGACTGTGAATGGGTATACTTGGCATTACTGTCTAACGCGGGCAGAGGAGTTTATTTCCCAAGCATTCGTCTTATTTGTGAGGCTACACTTGCCCATTGTTGGCTTATAACTAGCAAATTCATGCTTCCTGAGTCCATAGATCTGTATTATCTCCATTATTTTATTCAGCACATGCAGAGATATCCAGATAATTAGATTTTTTTTGCTTTAAGCTACAGTCATACAAAGTGGAATCAACATGCATAGCAAGCGTGTAAATTTAGAAAAAATATTACAGTAATAGATAAATTACCATTATTCTCATTTAAAATACTTCCAAGAGTAAGCTGTGGGTAAGTGAGTATGCACAAATGTATTCTGAGAGGAGATGTAGCACAACTGAGGTCCTGTAAATTAAGATTGCTGCTTTCCTACAGGTGTCAGCATATGGATGGGTGAGAAAATATAGTTTAGGTGACTGAGCTTGTACAAGGCTACTGTACATTTGTCTAACATTGTACTTCATCTTCAAAGGTCTTTGGTGATAAAATCCAAGCCATGAAGAAATCTGAGATATTCTTGGAGAATTATCTCATAATCCTGTTTTAATAGGAGATGATTTTAGCACTGATAATTGTTTTCATATTATTTAAAACAGTTGGGTAGTTTTGCTCACTGGAGTAGACTTTGTACAATTTATGAGCCCTTGTACCTACTTCTTATGCACACTCCTCAGTCTTTAAGTTGCCTATTTTTGAATAGTTACACAAATATCTACTTCTCACCATATTGGCAATTCAGCAGGTCTTCAAATGAAATTATTTTCTTTTCACATAAAACATTCCTTGTCTTTTAATTATTTGTCTGTTATTGAAATTTAATCCCATTTCTCAGGCTTAATACCTGAATCACAGTGAATCAAAAGTTTCCTATTTTACCTCTTCTCAAGTTCAGTTAATGCCACTAACCTGATGTAATCTTCATTTTTATCTTCTCTTGCAACACTATTTTAAACCTAATTTTCTAATGTCTTAAAATACCTTACTAGTCTGATTCTAGTGTCTCTTCACTGAATGTTTATTAAACTGAGTCTTCAGGACACTAGAAATATTGAACAATTAAAAAGGTTGAAGTTTATGCAGTCAAATTTCATGTGCAAGAGGTGATAAATAACATATCACTAGAGTAGTCAAAATAAATAATGTGACATTTTGAAGGATGCAAATTCAGGAAAACGTACTGTTTTAAGAAATTGCATTAAGAAAGTAGAATCAATCAGGCTGAAAGGAGGGTAAGGAAAAGATCTGGGGAGATTTTTGATTGATTTTTTATTTTCTAAAAATTTTCACAAGGTTGAACACATAATTAATAAGGATGCTTCACATAAAAAGAAAACGTATCCGAGTCTGTGACAGGAGTTAATATGTTGTACTGGATGAGTAGAAAGGTAACTCTCACAAAGACTGAATTTATACTATGATACTTTCCTAAGTACAATATTTAGACAACCAGGGAGGGAAGAGACCATGACATAGATGTTATATTTCAAAGATTAAAAAAGGTATGTTTTGTTTTGTTTGTTTTTTGAGACTGGTCTCTCTTTGTAGTTCAGGCTGACCCTGGACTCACTTTGTAGTCCAGGTCAACCTTGAATTCACTGCAATCCTCTTTCCTCTGCTTCCCTAGTGCTGGGATTACAGGAGTGGCCCACCGCATTTGGCCCAAACATGACAAGTTTCACATCAGAAAATGTAGATGGGCATTTATGTATTAATCTAGATTATTATGTATCGATGCTGACATAAAATTTGCAATGGCTGAGCTGGGGGTTTATCTCAGTAGTTCCAGCATCTGCCTGGCAAACACAAAATCCTGAGTTCCATTTCTGATAACCACATAGCACAGTGCTGGGCATGGTGGCTCATGCCTGTAAACCTAGCACTCTGGAAGCAGAAGCAGGAAGATTGCTATGAGTCTGAAGCCGGCCTGGGTTACATAGAGAGCTCAGTGCCAGACTGAACTACAAAGCAAGACCCTGTCTTAAAAAAAAAAAAAATTGAACAAATGATGGCTGAAGGTACTTAGATTAGTGAAGAAATATTTAAGGATGTAATCATTTCCTCCTGTAATTTAGATGAATACAGATTCTGAAAATACAAGCTTAAAAACAGTTTAAATTTCCAGAGGATTGGCCAAATTATTTCAGTAATATGGTTAGAAGGCAATTTTCTTGGAATCACTGGAATTTGAATGTAGTAGTAATATTTGAAATGGATCTTTTTGTATAAAAGCTAATCATGTTGTAGGACCTAAAATTGTAGTTTGATTTAATGTAATATAATGGAACAAGAGAATAGTCCTTTGGAAAAATATCAGATTCAAAGATGGAAAAAAATAATTTTTAAATATTTCTTTATCATTATCTTAATACTATTATATCTTAATTGAGGCCATTTATTACTCTGTAATTTTAGTATTTTCAATTCAGAAATTAGTAGTAGTATTAAGGTCAAACAATATCCTATACAATGATTTACTCTTACTAGTGATATAAATGACAAAAAAATTCTAAAATTTCTTTGATGTAATATTCAAATATAAATTTATTATTTTCTAAAATACTCAATATAGGGATATGTTAAGAGTTATTATTATTATTATTTTTTTTTTTTTAGGTTTTTGGAGACAGGGTCTCGCTTTGTGGTTCAGGCTGGCCCTGAGTTCAGCCTCAAACTCACATCACAATCCTCCTGCCTCTGCCTCCCGAGTGCTAGGATTACAGGCGTGAGCCACCACGCCCGGCACTGTGGTATGTGGTATTGGTTGCTGCTGGGGTGAGTCTCCACACCCAGTATTGTTATGTGGTTACCGGGGAATCGAACCCGGGTCCTTGCGCTTGCGAGACAGGCGCCGGAACCACTGAGCTAACTCCCTGGCCCATGTTAAGAGTTATTTTTATTTTGCACTAAAATATAGGTGCAAATTGTTCTACATTAAGAATTCATTATCATTTCTCATAAATTTACAGTCACAAAAGTTATTAAACTCACAGCTTAGACTTCTAATATGATTTTTACTTTTTAAAATAATAAAATTTTCACATAATTTATAGAAGTTATTTTGAATATAAAATTTTATCTTGTCTTCATTAGATTTTAAATTAAAGCAAGACTTTCCTCAGCTTATTTTTCACTTTACAGATTAATACAGCCCTATTCAAACAACTTCATTTATAACAACATTATAGAAACTACCATCACTCATAGATGACTTGTTACCCCATATTCTGCTATCCACTGAACATAATTCACACTGTGGTTACATAACTCTGTACAGAAACTGGGGAAATTACCCTGTTCAGTAGAGATAATAGTTGTGAGGCATTTTTCCTGAAATAATTTTCCAATAATAGCAAAATAATATTAAATGCACAAAATAAGTCAGTGTTTGAGACTTGTGCATGGAAAAAAAAAAGGATATGTAAGAGGCAAACTCCTTTATCAATAAAAATCGCATAAGAAAGCTTCACATATAAATTTGAACAATATATCAGAATCACTTTATATATTCTAGAACACTGAACTCTGTCAAAGTGACTTTCACTAACCACAGTAGTTGTAATCCTTCATTTTGATTTTTTTTTGTGTGTTAATATGTGTTTTGTAGTACGTGTTACAGTATTCATATTGGGAAGTTGATATACGTACATAGCACAACTTGTCTCTTTTTAAAGCACATTTGCTGCCTTTCTCTCTTTCTCTAGTTTCCTTTCTCCCTTTTAATTCCTGTGGACATTATTCATCTTAGTTCACGTTTATGGCACATACTTTCCACGTCCATATCTGGTTCATCTAAGAACTCTTTGGTAAAGCTTAAAGGTGAAGGTAGAGGTTACATAAGGAAAATTTCTGAATTATCTATTTTTTTAAAAAAGACAATGTTATGGTATGCATTAAAATTCCTGAAGAAAAAAACAGAAATTACAATTCATGACACGTTTCTAAAATTAATTGTGTGTGTGTGGGAGATAGGCTGTCAATCTCTATCTCATTTGCATAGACATAGGTAATGAATACCACTTCACTGTAACAAATAGATGCTTTTCTAATTCCTTCCCCAAGCCATATATGCACATAAACACAGACACACCCCTACATAATCCACTATTTTTGTAAGATAATAAATAATTAAATTTGTTGTACTAGGGTGACAAAGATTCACCTAGACCAACTTCTTCCAGGTCTAGGTTCTGCTGCTCATGCAACACTATGTCATTTCTTGCTACTCTCCAAAGTAAAGAAAAAGTATTAAAATCTTAGCAGCTCCCCCTCTTCTGAAATATTAAACAACATCCGATGACCACAGTTTCTACTCATGTCAACAATGAGCTACCCAGGTAGGAATTTGGTGCTTCTTTTCTTACAGTGCAAAACTGAACAGGTGATTTACTGTTTGATTTAACTAAATATTCATACTATTTTAAAAAGGGGCAAGAGGGGGGCGGGGATATAGCGTAGTAGTTCCGGCGCCTGTCTTGCAAGCGCAAGGACCCGAGTTCAATCCCCGGTAACCACATAACAATACTGGGTGTGGAGACTCACCCCAGCGGCAACCAGTACCACATACCAGTACCGGGCGTGGTGGCTCACACCTGTAATCCCAGCACTCGGGAGGCAGAGTCAGGAGGATTGCTGTGACGTGAGTTTGAGGCTGAGCTCAGGGCCAGTCTGAACCACAAAGCGAGACCCTGTCTCAAAAAACCTTAAAAAAGGGGGGGGGGCAAGAAAACCATGCTTTCCTCTGTCATTATTTGTTAATCACTTTGGTATGTTTTAAGTGGGGCTAAACTATGTTTGCTCATTCATCTACATGGAAGTGAAATGAATTCCTTTAAAAAAGAAAGGAAAAATAAAAATCACTCAATAATTTAAAGACCCAATTCAAAAATGGGCATCTGAAATGAACAAATGTTTTTCAGAGGAAGAAGTAAGAGCAGCTAAGAAGCATATGAAGAAATGCTCAACATCTTTAGTCATTTGAGAGAAGCAAATGAAAACAACACTGAGATTTCATCTCACTCCACATAGAATAGCTGTTATTTCAGATTCAGCCAATAGCAAATGTTGGCGAGGCTGCGGAGAAGAAGGAACCCTTCTCCACTGTTGGTGGGACTGTCGACTCGTACAACCACTGTGGAGATCAGTTTGGAGATTCCTCAGAAAGCTAGGATTGGATGTCCTATCTGACCTGGCCATTGCCCTGCTAGGTATATACACACAAGAATTAAAAGACTTATATCACAGTGACATATGTGCACCCATGTTTATAGTAGCCCAATTTGTGATTGCTACATCTTGGAAACAACCCAAATGTCCATCAAGAGGAGACTGGATAAAAAAGATGTGGTTCTTCTACAGAACAGAGTATTACTCTGCCATAAAAAATGATCAGTTTGAATCATTTCTACTTAAATGGACATAACTTGAGGATATCCTCATAAGTGAAATAAATAGGGCACAGATAGGTACATATCACATCTTTTCTCTGGTATGAGAAAATGAAGATGTAAATGAGTCCTAGAATTGTGTGTTATATATTGTGCAATAGAAAATGCTCAAAATGAAATAGGGTGAAAGGGGAAAAGTAATGAGATTGTAACAAAAAAGTAAGGAAACACATTTTATGTATATGGGGGAGTGGTAGGGTGGGTAGGGCTATGGGAAAAACAGATAATTAAGTTGTGTCTTATACTGGTACAAATCCCCATTATGGAGTGCAATCATGATGCATGTACTAATAAAGATAATAAAAACATAAACAATAGACAGCATATAGTAAAGAAAAAACTAAGCCTATAGGAAGTTGAATGTTTTAATAATAATGTTCTATATTCAAAAAGATTTTTTGAACACTAAAATCATGCAATAAAAAAGAAGGATAAAGCTTCCCTAAGTAAGCCATCAACTCATTTGTAATTTTCATGATGATCATCTGACAGTTACGTGTAAAAGCGTTTAATCCATGTCAGTTTTTGGTTGGTTTGTTTGGTTGATTGTTTTCTCTGCAACTCTTGGCTTGGAAAACAAGAGAATGTAGGAGATACGTATGGAGAAAGATAAATTAATTTATGTATCCATAATATTGGGATTTGTGTGTGTGTGTGTGTGTGTGTGTGTGTGTGTGTGTGTGTGTGTGTGTGGCGGGACAGAGGGTTTGTTAGGCATTACATTCTAGAAGGGGCATTTGTAGCTATGTATATCATTCACTACCATTTCACTCACATAAACAAAAATTTTATTTGCGAAGTTCAGTTGATACATGTGTTTCCAATTCCTCTGATTCCTTTGAAGAGTGTTTTTTTTACTCATGGTCTCGCTTGGTAGTTCAGGCTGACTCTGAACTAACTACATAGCCCAGGTGAGCCGTGAACTCAGCAGTTTTCCTGCTTCTGCCTCCTGAGTGCCACAGTTGAGGGAGTGAGACACCACACTATTGCACTGTGTTATGGGGTTACTGAGGATCAAGCTCAGGACTTTGTGCTTGCCAGGAAGACCCTGGGACCACTGAGGTGAATGTCTGGAAGAATCAAGTCAGGTATCTCTGCCTTTTGTGTGAGGACTAGTTTCACAGAAGTCATCTTTTTGCCAACCCAGGTTAGGAGGGGACTGATGTTTTTCAGATGATTCAAATGATCATGTGACTTAGATCCCCCTTGTGAACACGAGCAATTCATGGAATCTGCCTCCTGAGAGAAGCTAAGATTCCCGCTGGTCTGGCAGGAGGCTGAGCTCAGCCATATTGAGAGTGATGGGAGATGGTTCAGATAAGGCGAAGCTTGGGTCTTTCCCTTGCTGTTCTGTTCCACGCCCTAACAAGCCCTGGACCAGTACTCGTCAGTCGTCAGGGTGGGAGAGGCCTGTATTTCAGTGCCTTACCTGTGCTCAAGTCTTTCTGTAGAACCTTGAATGTAAGTTGTTAAAACCTCAAGCATATGATTGTTTCTGTGTATGTTTCATATTCACGTATATGGCCTTACAAAAATATTGTAATGCATTTTATTTGGAAATTATATTTTAAAATTTCAACTCTATTAAGTTATCACTATATGGCTGTGAAAATCATCAAATATTTAGTGCTGAAAATCCTGTTTTTATCCTGGTTGATCACACCTACATCATTTTGTTGTTCACAAGTAAATCACTCCACATCATTATTGGGTTGACTGAGGATTCTGGATTTTTTTTTTTTTTGGCTCATAATTTATATCTAAGTAGATTTTACCTCCATTTATCAATAAATTTTGTAAGCTAGATTTCACTCTCATATATAAAATAATAAATTACAGCAATATTGTACATGTCAGTTTCTTCAAATGGATTATAAAAGATTCTTCATGAAAGTTCATTAAAATCTCTTTTGATATTACTGAGATATTCTTTTTATTAGATATTATAACTAAATGAAGTTAATGTAATTCTCAGTCTCAACTGAAGACATGACTTTTCCTTTAAAAATTAAACTAATTGTCAATCAAAAATTAGGTGATTATGACTACCTTCAGAATTGAAAGATAAGATATGGATAAAATGATACATTTTTAATACTGTTCCTACTTGTCTGTATGTTCACTCAATAGCCTTAAGAGTGTCAGTGCCAGCTAACGTACTAGATGGTATTATCAAAGTTGTACATACAGTATAAGATAATTTATAATAGAACTTTGAAACTATGTATTTTTATACATGAATAGAATTTGAAGGCAGTCTAATAAATCTGAAAGATACACATCAAATTTATTCTAGTTACATCTTTCTATATATGCTACTTTAATGTACTATTTAAAATATGCATACACTTATGTTATATCATATATAACTTATGTTATATCATATATATATATATATATATTGTATTTACCGATATGAATTTCATTGTTTCTTTCATTTCTAATGGAATGACTAATCATTTCTTAAGGAAAAGGAAAACACACATACTTAACTCAGGACTAACAGATGCACTTTGTAAATCATAGGTGACATATCAATAGTAGAATGGAAATGTAAATATTTGATCTGGGCATAGTGGGTAGAGTTTTATTTGAATTCTTTATTGGTACATATTATATACATATCATAATCAAATTTAATATTGAGAATTTAGAAAAAGTAAGTAGAATTTGATACACTTCAGAAATGTCCACTTCAGATGAAACATATATGTGTGTGTGTGTGTGTGTGTGTGTGTGTGTGTATGTCTGTGTGTATGTATATACATATATATACATATATATTAATAGGGATAGTAAATAGCATTTGAGAAACTGTTTTCAGTTTATAAAAAGTTCTTATTTGATCTTTAAGCATCCTTAAAATCCTATCAGCAGAGCAAACTTCTATATAGAGGGCTGAGCGGATTCTTAATCTAATTCTTTTTTTATTTTTTTTTTCTTTTTTTTTTCTTTTGTTTGAGACAGGGTCTCGCTTTTGTGGTTCAGGCTGGCCCTGAGCTCCACCTCAAACTCACATCACAGCAATCCTCTTGCCTCTGCCTCCCACATTCTGGGATTACAGGCGTGAGCCACCACGCCCGGCACTGTGGTATGTAGTACTGGTTGCTGCTGGACGCGAGTCTCCACACCTAGTATTGTATGTGGTTATCGGGAAATCAAACCCAGACCCTCGCGCTTGCAAGACAGGCGCCGGAACCACTGAGCTAACTCCCCGGCCCTTCTTAACCTAATTCTTGAGTTTAAAATACAATGTTTAAGTGCCACTTCTTTAAATTCTAAGGATCAAAAGTCTTGATAGAGCTGAGTTCTCTGCTAGACTAAAAACACACCAATATGAGGCTTTTTAGTTTCTGACACAAACTTCATAATGTCTAATGCAGAGTGTTTCTTCCAAAAGTAATTTAGCCTCAAAATATGTCTTTGCCTCCCTGTTTGATTTAAATGTAGGGGATTCAACATATTCCTCTCCTTTTTGACATATTACTTCTGGTTCCTGAAAGGCTAACTCTAACTATATCATCTACAGAATCATTTTCCAAGTATATTTAGATTATTTTATTTTTCTATATAAAATGTTCTATATGTCAAAGTACAGAAATTCTAAAACAGTTTTTTCTTTCTAAAATGTTTTCACTTACCACACTTTAAACATGTGGTATTATTTTGTGACTGATTTGTTTTTATTTCTCAACTGTACAAATGAAATGGGGACCTCTGTGAAACCTCAAAACCAAATATCACATGAATAAATATTGTTCAGAACGTTTTATCTCTCAGTTTTCACTTTTTTGGCTCTCCCCGTCAAAATGGAAATGTGAAGAAACACTTATTGATTTTTTACTTCGAGACAGTTGCTAGTGTTTGTCATTAACAAAACTGTAAGTTTGGATGGAGTGGGCAAGGTGGGTCAGGGGCATTTGGGGGTGGGAAGAGAACAGTTTCTGTGTCTTTTGTAGATCCATTCTTCATGAAGAGTTGGAGGAAATAGGTGCTTTGTGTATAATGAAAAGATGTCTTACCCAGACTTGTGATGTGGATTTCATAAATCTAGAAATAATTTAAGTGCAAATAATTATATTCACGTGTGGGTGTGTTGCAACATAATTGCAATTCTTAATTCAATATGACTCAACATAATTTATAAGAGGAGTGCACTCCAAAATAAAACTTTACACACTTATTTCCTAATCTACTGTCTGTAAAAATTTAAAACCAGATATATGCACCACATCATTTTGATAGATAGTAGCCCAAACCACAGAACTGATGGCATTCCATTGACACAGTTTTACTTTTATGTTTTCTAATTAAAAAAATAAAGATACAATACAAGCTACCTCAAAGACATCTTTTTAATTATTTTAGAATTTTAAGAAAGAGTTATAGTAAGATGTTAAATTGATTCAGCTGGTTTGAAAATTTTGATCTTCTTGCCTTTACTGCCCAGAAATATGAGATTAGAGGCATTTTAGCAATAGTTTTACCTACATTTTTGGTTTCTTAAAGCAATTGCATTCTGTTCACACATTCAGAATTTTGGATGCCAGCTGTTCAAATTTTTTATTTAGCTGTAAAATTAAGATTAGAAGAGGGAGTACAGATACATGAGCGTATTATTTAAAATTAGCACAGCTGGGGCCGGGGATATAGCTCAGTGGTTCCGGGGCCTGTCTTGCAAGCGCAAGGACCCGGGTTCAATCCCTGGTAACCACATAACAATACTGGGTGTGGAGACTCACACCCAGCAGCAACCAGTACCACATACCACAGTGCCGGGCATGATGGCTCACACCTGTAATCCCAGCACTCGGGAGGCAGAGGCAGGAGGATTGCTGTGATGTGAGTTGGAGGCTGAGCTCAGGGCCAGCCTGAACCACAAAGCAAGACCCTGTCTCAAAAAACCTAAAAAAAATAAATAAATAAAAATAAATAAATAAATAAAATTAGCACAGCTGCATGATCATTTTAATAATTTTTATTGTCTATATCTTTGAAATGTCTCATGTTTCATTAAAATCAAAGGCATTATATTTTTAAACTATACTTTTCCAGTTTGATTCCAGGAATAGAGTTCTATTTATTACTTTAAGGACTTGTGATCTACGTAAATGCTTTCAGAAAGAGACTAATGCAAATCTGAAATTATAAGAATTGCAAAGAAGTTATGATTATAAAATTATCAAATTACAATTTATGCATATAGCAGTGAATCACATGTTATTGATATCCAATATATGCTAAATGAAAATCATTCCTTAATAATGCCAAATGAAAAATATTTTTTAAAAATAAGCTAAGCTCGGGACCGGGGAGTTAGCTCAATGGTTCAGGCGCCTGTCTTGCAAGTGCAAGCGCCCAGGTTCGATTCCCGGTAACCACATACCATACTGGGCATGGAGACTCATGCCCAGCAGCATTCTGTGGCCAGAATCACTGAGCTATATCACCGGCCCCTAAAATATTTTATCTTTGCAAAAATTTATTCAAAGTAGCTTTGTTTTATATTGTCTTATTACATTTCTGCTTGTAACCATTCTCTTTTCTTTCTTAAATTTGTGTTTTCTCTGATCTATACTATTACAGCTGTTCTTATAATATTTCTTTTTCATGATGACAAAAAATTCACGAATCTTATTTTCATTGTATTGCTTTCACATTTATTGAATAAATGAGTGTGTATACAAAAGAAAATGAACTTAAAACTATAAGATTTTGTGAATAAATACAGTATATCTGTGCGTACTGATGGGAGAAGGCAGTTCTATGTAATAATTTTCTTTTAAATTTAAATTACAGAGCATGAAGAGTTTTCTCTGGCATTTTGTCAAAAATAAAAATGTATTTCTTATACACAGACTTCAGATATTTTTCATAGAAAGTCAGAGAGGAAAATCAATAAACAGTATAGGCAACAGACTGTGCCTAAGCTAAAAATTGTAGTTTCACATTATCCATATACAGTCTAAGGTTCCACTCCCAGGAGTGATGTTCGGTCAGGTGACCACAGATTCTCATATTATGGCTGATTTATTTGCTTAATCTGGCTGCATAAGTAACTACTCTGTCTCATAACATATAACTTCACATTCAACTGTAAGTTCAGTTACTGAACAATATTCTGTAAATGTCCTTAACTGCATGGTGTTTTATAATTAGGGATATTTATTTCCCATTCATAATATAATAATGAGCAGCAATAGTGATGAAAATACATGTTACACTCAAAGATTAACAAATAAAATATTTTAGTTAATACAAAACATTTAAATGCTTGATATACCTTATTTAGGTACATCTTCTGCTTGAATAAGAGTTATAGAGAGATAAACTATACAGACAGGGTATAATATAAAACATACACAATAGGAAAAGGTTAAAAACTTTGCAGGTTGGGTGGGGGAATGGGAAAACCTGAAAATCAAGTCATGTCATATTTGTGTACAAACTCTCAATGTTGAATGTGATGATCATGTGTATTCATAATGTAACAATAAAGATTTGAATTTAAAAAAGGAATTAAGCACTCAATACAAATGTAGAATGAATGAATAAAGAACAATAAAGGAATCAACTCCTTATGAGTCAATGAAATGACTGAATGGTGTGCAATACTAGAATTTCGGGGAGAAGAGAAGAAAGCAAGGGGGAAGTGAGAGGGAGAAATGAAAAGAAAGTAGAAAAGGAAAGGAAGGAGAAAAATAATTATTTGAAATTCATTTTTCATTCAGAAGTGATTATATCACATATAAAATTTGTAAACAACAAGATGAATTTCTTTCCCAGTTCAATAGAAAAGATTTTTGTCAATTTCACATAGAAAATTTTTTCAATACTTTAAATGGTTGGGGAGCTTAATGTTTGCAATTTGAATAAAAAGTAGGATGATTTCCAAAGGAATTGAGTTTTTAAAATTCAGCTCTCTCCAAAGGGAATAAGAGCAGGTTTCTGTTTGCACAACGCACGGCCTGCTGTTTGACTTAAACAGTGACTGTTCTTTCTTTGAACTTTTGCCCCATAAAAAGAGACAGAAAAAAAATCAAATGAATTCAAGTTAAACAGTTGGAGTTTTCTTTGTAGAGCTGTTGTATTTTACCAAAATGTCAAGCACTTCCATGCAGATGGTTTATGTTCGCTGCTATTTTAAGAGGAACATTTCACAAATTGTAGTTGACGCGGATGAAAGTGAGGGGCGTCACCAGCCCCTGAGAGGGGCGTCCCCCAGAGGAGCGCAAGGGCAGCGGACGCACCTGCACCACCCTGCGCCGCTGGGAGCTGCTGCCCAGAAACGCAGGCTGCACTCATTCCCTTCCCTGTCTTATACAGACTACTTAACAAGAAGCTTCTACGAGAGCAGATGATGTTAGATACCAACTGACAGCAAAAATAGATGGTGTATCCTGCAAAGGTAGTTAAGATCCCCCTCATTATTCACGTATTTACAAAGCAATACGAAAAAAAAAATATGATCACGATTACTGATCATGTTAAAAATTCGTATATTTTCTGCTTATTTTACACAAATAGGAGACGATACTAAGACAGTTGGATTTGAAAGAATTTTATTTATAGGGCTGGGGATTTAGCTCAGTGGTTCTGGTGCCTGTCTTTCAAGCCCAAAGATCCAGGTTCGATCCCTGGTACTACATACTATACTGGGTGTGGAGACTCAGGCCCAGCAGCAACCAGTACCACATACTACAGTGCCGGGAGTGGTGGCTCACACCTGTAATCCCAGCACTCGGGAGGCAGAGGCAGGAAAATTTCTGTGATGTAAGTTTGAGGCTAAGCTCAGGGCCAGCCTGAACCACAAAGCGAGACCCTGTCTCAAAAAAACTTAAAAAAAAAAAAAAAAGAATTTTATTTATAGTAAAAAGAAACAAGTATAATACTCCATGCATTAGACTCTAATATTAGTTGAAATAATAGCGATCATTCTATTTATAATAATGCTTAATCAAGCTGCACTACTAATTAATCTGGAAAACATATGATCTTATCCAATCTTTTATAAGCCTCTCATTTCAACATTCTTAAAAGCTAATTTTTATATTCATCTTCGCAATTCCAGTAAATTGAATTGAAGTGTTACAACTTATCCTTGACTAGCCTATTTGGTACTGAATATGCACTTGGAAACACCAGCACGGATAATTTGTATTTGGAAATTAGTATTGCTAAAATAATTTTTTAAAAACTCAAATAGTAAAGTATCTTTTTGGATTTTGTCTTATTCAATTTTTATACAAATATATCTAACTATATAATATTTATATGAAAGCCTTTTTTAAAATTCTTAGATGCTAAACCTGTAATTCATTTAATATTTTCTTTATGTAATTTTTCCATTGCTATAACAGGAAATATTTATTATAAGCATTATACACTATAAGTTAACTTGTTTATAGAGGAAATATATACTTTAATTATGATAATATTATGATCTAATTGTAATAAGTGACTTTATATACAATAAACAATATAATTAATATATGTGAATTTTAGCTGTTAATTTGCATTACAATCTTCATACTAATTATTAGAACATATGTGCATTTTTTATTCTATTTAAAGTTTAGTTGATTTGAGGACCCATACACAGTCCATTTTCTTGCAGTCATTCTATGCGTAGTTCCCTGTACCATGTTCTATAGAATACAGCCAGGGATTTGACTCCAGTCAAACCACACCTACCTTGGAAGCATGAAGTCCTGAGTTCAATCCCCAGTACTGTTAAAAAAAAGTAATAGAAAAATCTCCTTGTTTCATCACTTATATTGCTGATAACTTCAATGTAATATATACTTAAATATTTAAGAGTTGAAATTATGTGGTCAATGGCATATTTGTTAACACCAAAATAATTTATCACATATCATACTACAGGGACATATTTCACTTACTGATAGCAAAATCAAATCTTTACGTAAATTTTTACTTAGTACTTTTGGAAGAACTACTGTTGATATGACAGAGGTCCGTAATTCTTATTCTTGGTCAATACAGAGTCTGTGAGGTAACCAGAAATAAAAATAGAAGTCAAAAACCAAGCTTAAATGTTTATATACTTATATAATGTAAGAACAGTTGAAGCATCTTTGTCCTGAAAGTGAAAAACTCAAAATACTTCAAAACGTAAAAGTTTTTTGGCAGCTGATATGATGTAACTAATGGATAATTTCATGTATTGGCATCAGTGACTCACACTGCCCTAAAATTAGCTTTAAGTTCCATGTATAAGATATACATGAAACTTAAGTAAAGTATGTGGTCAGATTTGGTCCAAATCCCAGGACATGTTATTATGTATATGAAAATATTTCAAAATAAAAATAATTAAATGCATCCAAGCATTTCAGATGAGGGATGCTACACCTATAATTATGAAATGCTATGAAAAACAAGTGAAAACCTTTAATTTGCCTGAAACTTCAGACCAACATTGACATTCACATTGAAATTTATACATTGACTAACTTATCAGGACACAGGACAGGGAAATAATTTGTGTCATAGTATTCCCAGTAGTATTTACAATGGTATCATTTTAGCAACAAATTTTAGAAATATGTAGCAAGGACCATAATATATTAAACAATAATTATTCTGCAAGCCATTGATCCATACCTAGCTCTTTTTCTTTATATAATAATCTAAATTTGTTTGTACATGCTATTCTTTATTCTATTATTTATATATTCAAAGTGCTATAAACCACCTAAATTCAAGTAACAGTAAAGTATTTGTCTTAATTATTTTTCTTGTTGCTGAGACAAAATAAATTTAAAGAAGAAAGGTTTATTGATTTAGTATTTGTAGAGGTTTCAGTTCACAGCTGGCTGGCTCCAAGGCAGAATGACATAACAGAGGGACAGTGTAATAGAGAAAACAGTCCATGGCAGGCAGAAGGCAGCGGGGTAGTAAGCAGCAAGAGTAAAATCCCTCTTTCTGCCCTTGATATTCTATTCCAGTTGCACATCATTATTATATCCAGAGCTATGCTAAACCAATATTTATTGGTTAGTCATTACTAATCACTGATCTTATCAATATACATTTAATTCCAGCATCACAGACTCTAGATGGAGCCACCTATGGAAGGCTGCACCTATGACCACATGAGGCTTTGGGGACATCTAGATGCAAGCCATAAAATATGGTTTATAAGCCAGTCAAATTGTCAGTCAAGATTAAGACTCACATTTCATCCTCTGTCATATCTGTACTCAAACTGTACACAAGACAGGAGCACCATACCCACATCTCAAGGACAAGGTTGTAAATTCAATTGCTAATATTGAAAATTAAAAAAAAAAAAAAAGAGAGAGAGAGAGAGAAGAAAACAAGAAAGGAAAAATTCTCCTTTGTCTCAAACTATACTTAAATACATGTTTGGATGTTCAAATGCATACAAGATCATAATTCTATGTATTATAATATGATTATGTTACCTAAACCTTAAACATGCTAATGCCCATTCTAAACCTCAACAGTTCCAGAATGTCTCAAAATTATAAACCATAGGGGCCGGGATTTAGCTCAGTGGTTCAGGGGCCTGTCTTGCAAATGTAAGGACCCAGGTTTGATCCTCAGTAACCATATACAATACTGGGCTTGGAGACTCACGCCCAGCAGCAATCAGTACCACATACCACAGTTCCGGGCTCACACCTGTAATCCCAGCAGGAGGACTGCTGTGATGAGAGTTTGAGGCTGAGCTCAGGGCCAGCCTGAACTACAAAGTGAGACCCTGTCTCAAAAAACACAGTATATATATGTGTGTGTGTGTATGTATATATATATATATATATATATACACACACACACACACACACACACACACACACACACACACACACACACACACACACACACACATATATATATATATATATATATATATATATATATATATATATATACCATAATTACCTCTAAAAATCAAATCCAACTCTGAGTTGTAAAACTGTAAAATTCCACAGTGAGTTAGATGGTCATACAGTTAATTAGTTCCATTTCATAGGAAAAAGGAAACACAAGTAAAAGTGAATGAGACCAAAATAAGACCAAATCCCAGGAGGGCAAACTCTAATGCCCTGAAGCCCTTTGTCTCGGTATTCAGGGAAAATGATGAAGAGATATGAGTTTCTGATGGGTTGGTTGGCACCACCCTTAAGACTTGGTGGTTTCAGTGCTTGTAGCTTCTTTTTTGAGCTGGTTCTACTAACAGCCTATGACATGCCTCAGCATACTTTCCAAATTCTGGGTATCTCCAATCTTTTGGAATATTTCTTATCTTATCCATTTTTTTAATAGCTTCATATGTTGACCTCTCAGTGTTATATTACCTTGTATCTCTCCCGTCCTCTGAAATTTGGGTGGAAGATTCATTGATCACACAACTGTTATTTTTTTTGTTGTTGTTGTTGTGTTTTGTTTTACGAGACAGAGTCTCACTTTGTAGTTGAGGGCTGACCTTGAGCTCAGCCTCAGACTCACAGCAATCCTTCTGCCTCTGCCACTCGGGATTACAGGTGTGAGCCACCATGCCTGGCACTATGGTATGTGGTACTGATTGCTGTTGAGCGTGAGTCTCCATACCTAGTATGTATGTACCGGGGATCGAACCCAGGCTCTCATGCTTGGAAGACAGGTGTTGTAACCACTGAGATAAATCCCCGACCCACAACTGTTAATTTTGTTCTGCAAGTAAAACCAGGATGCCATGAGGGGCATGAAAGTTTGCAATCAATTTAAGCATTATGTAGGCCCTTCCTTCTGTGCATGGCTTCAGGGGTCTTTGAGAGAATGAATGGCTCAGCATGTTCAAATAAATCCTGTGAGAAAAACGCCCCAGGAAACCCACTATGAAAATGGACAAAGACTCTTCTCAAATTCAGTATTAAATTTTCTCCCACCTGCTCCTGGATGTGTGATGTCCTACCAATTTATGTGAGTCTTCAAGGAATCATTCTTTTTATCCTTCCTCAAACCAGATGATTCCTTTGTAATGTTGCAGTCTCTGAAACAAGCATGACTTCTATTCTCTTTTATTTAAATGTGGTCACTTTTGTGCCCAGCTTAAGTTTTTCAAACACATGCTTTTTGCTTCTGTGTCTCACTGTAAACTGACTAATAGCAGCTAGCAGTCTTCACTCTACTGTATGAACATCAGGCTGCCTTAAAGTTTTCTCCATCAAACTAATTATGCACAGCCTGGAAATTCAGCTTGCTATAGTATTTCACTCATAGGTCACATGCAGACAAAATTTTTGTCAGTGTAGCACACACACAACCTGTAGTCAAAATTCAAATAGTGTCTTCTTTCCAAAAGAAAGCACCGTGAACCTGGCCTTTGCCATCCTCATTCCTATCAGCACTCTAGTCTTCTGAGTTCAGTTAAGAATCAAACAGAATCTGTTTACAGACACATCACCTTAAGGGTGTCCAATCTGTTCTGATCTCAAAGTTTAGCGAGGTTGTGCCTGGCTAGTACTTGAAGGGTGAGAATCTGTTTACAACATCCTAAGGCTTCTCTAGCATCCCTCTCTAAACCTCTCCAAATTCCTTGCACAAAGACGTTCAGAGGCTTCTTAATCATGCTGTCAGATATACTAGAGCCACAGCCTCACTTATCTGGCACCGATTTCCTGCTTCTGGGAACAAATTCATGAATATAACTTCAAGTAAAAAATATATTTGATTCCATATCAGAGGTTTTTCTCTTGTGGTCAACTTGGCTACCCAGCAAAAATCTCACCGTGGAAGTTAGGGACATAACTGGTGCTTATGACCTGGTGGTTGGTAAGCAGATCAGTGGCATGGTGCTAGATTGGAAGAACCCTTCATAACTCCCTGAGCAAATCATTCAATAATGACAACCAAGATGAATCACCCGACATACTATTTCAACATTTATAGGCTGTGGAGCAATTCTAGGAAAAATACTGTAATCTGAACATCCATGTGAAGTTCTATCTAAGAAATGGCTGAGCTTTGAAAGATCAGGGCCCAGACTATAGCCCATATCCCATTTATTTATTGCAAAGTGCTTGTAGTGGGATTAAACTAGAAACCTGTGGTTTTAGCAAAGAAAGAACAACTCATACATTAACATCTTTTGTCTTAAAACAAAACCACAGAACTACTTGTGTCAAGGCTCAAAATTATTGCTTTCCTGTTGTATTACATGCTAAGCTATTTTCCATGCTCATCAATGCTTCCTGTAAATCACATTTAAATTGGTGTAGGGGAACACCTATAGTCCTAGCCACTTGTGAGACTGAGACCTGATAATTACTTGATCTCAGGATTCTGAGGCCAGCCTAGAAAAAATAGTAAGACACAAATAAAAAAAAAAAAAGCACAATAGACAAAACAAAACAAACAAAATCTTGTAATGATTGCAATATATTATCATACCACAATTTGCTTAGCTACTGTTGTGGCTTTTGTCTAGTTGTCCCTCAAAACTACATGGAGTCATGGGAATGCTGGTCCTTTTCAGAGGTCCTGAATGATCTGTCCTGTGCTACTAATGTAGAGTTAATGAGCATCAGTTCAAGAATAGAATAGTTACAAATAAGAAAAACAATCATTAATTAATCAAATTATTTTCAATTGTAGTGAGTATTTCCTGCAAACAAAGATGATGTTTATGAAAAGTCCTTAAACTTATGACATTTATCAACTTAATTCTTCTACCTTTGTTACATTTGATGATACATAATGTAAAACAAGGCACTGAGTTTATAAAAGAAAGAAAAAAACATGTATTTTCTTACCTTTCAATAAATATGTAGTTAAACTTGCTCAATTCATATGTTAGCAGTAACTTTCACTACTATATAACAATCAGCTTTGATTTAATCAAATTATAGTGCTGATAACTGGGTTTGATAAATAGTAGGAAGGCAAGAGCTGCCAGCATACAACAGCATGATCTGACCAGGTGACAGAAAGTGAGCAAGGCTGGTGTCATAGACTTAATGAAATTTTATTTTTATTCCAAAATGCCTAAGATAATCCAGAATTAGAGGAAAGTAATCAAAGTTTATCAAATATTTCTTCTTACTTCATAGGTTATTGATTAAATTATTTTATTTTTTTCATAATCAAGATTGGAATAGTGAAGAAAAGTGTCAGACATATTTTAAAAAGTTGCCTCTAAATGATAATGGCATTTTAGGAGAACACCAAATAAGTAATGCATTTTTCCCCGGTAATGAGGTTGTCTTTTAAATTTTAATTGTGTTACTTCCTCAGAATATGTTTCAAATACTTATTTTTATATTATGCCTTTAAGTTTTGTAACATATTTTATTTTACTTTGAATTTTAACATGATTAAAATTGACAGTCTCTAAAATTTAGTGGGATTGTCCATAGAAATAGCCAAATGATGGATTTCATTATTAAAAAATATACTCAGCCCAAGCTTCTTTCACTTTCTATGTTTATGGAAAGATTGTGTGGTACAAAGAGAGCAGAAATCCCTAGTACAGAAAATCATTTTAAATAGATGTAATTTTTTGGTACCAAAATGTCTTAGTAAAAAACATCTATTTGCTGTGGTGAGAGTTCACTTTCTTCCCACTAATTTTTTGTGTCAAGAAATATCCAGTTGCTTGCATTGAGGATTGTTTTGGAATATGTCTATAATGTGAATTTCTAAGTTTGCCTAACAAGAGATACTATCTACTTTCACACTGGGTAAATACTGCTTTGGCTGAAATAATATAGTAACCCTGTCTTTGTCACGGAAATACATGTCAGTCAGTTTGATAAACAATGGAGCAAAAAAGAATAGGAGAAAACATCGTTGTACACGAGTTAGGCTCTAGTCAATCAAGCTAAGGGTATGTCACTTTATGAAATCACTTAGTTGAAATCTGCAGACACTGAACAATGACTCCAAATATTCCCGGATGAACCAACACATGTAATTCTGGAGAAATAAATATTGTTATTTTAACCTGCTAAAAATCAGTAAGTGTTACACACAAAGAACTAACTGATATGCATATGTATCTGTTTTTTAAAAAACCATATGTCTTTGTTTAAGATTTCAACACTCAGCTTTCCAAGATGATTAAGATGATACTGCTAATATATATCAAAAATAATCTTCAACTTTCTTAGATGGAAAATCGATTTTCTGTGAAATCCCTTCCATTATGAACTGGAATCTTGCTACTCATCACATACCATCCCCAGAGCTTCCTTTGTTCATTTACATCTTTTTAGTAGTCTCAAAACTGATAGAACTCATTCGTCAAGACTATGTTTCAGAATTTAAAAAAAAAAACGAACTCTTAAGTATAAAGATGTGAAATGAAATGCATAAAGTTACATGCTTCACAACTTCCAGTGTCAGTTACAATGAGTAAAAAACTGTTTACCTATAATTTACACAACATTTATCTCAAAAAATAAAACCAGATTGTCTTCTATTCTGTTAGGTTATGTTCAATTCTTTCTACACATAAAAGTTTTTTTTTTTTTTTTTTTTTTTTTTACTGAATGTGATTTATCAGCTTCATTTACTCATTTTTAATCCATGTTTCTTTCTCAAAGTCATGGCAGTTACTTTCGATTGATTAGGCTTCTATGAGAAAATCATGTTCTGTTGCATGTTGAATCAAATACCTACTATCTTAGTCACTTTTCTGTCTCTGGGACAAAATTTCTGACATCCTTAACATGATTAAAGAAGATGAAGTTGAGATTGGCTCACATTACCTACAAGTGTTATTTTGTAATTAACTGACCCCAAGGCAAGAAGTTTGGAGGAAAGGTCAGACAGAGGAAAATCTGCTGAAACTATGGAAAACAGAAAGCCAAGAATAAAGGAGGAAAACTGGAGAAGATACTTACCAATCGTTTTCCAAGACACCCAACTCCTCTGCAAAGGAAGCTGGTCCCAAAGTATCCAGAGCTCCACCGTGACTCAGTCATCTTTTAAAGACCTGTTTCTGAGTATGTGCAGTGTTGAGAAACATCTAAATCCAAATTTTATGGCTTTTTTAGGAGATGAGAAAGTTGTTAGTTGTGATAACACAAATATTTATAAGAAATTCAAATTGTAACACTGAACTCAAAGCCAACCTCTGCTGTCCTTCTCACCATAGCTCCTAGTGAACTATATTCCAGGTTCTTGCTGTCCTGAGCAAGGAACCACAGAAAACACACAGATGAGGTGTGAAATATGTACTTTTACTGCTTTGTGGAGTAAGTAAGAGTGGATGGAGAACAGATATAGTGCATGCCTAGATGAGCCCCTGGACTGGCTTCTTTTGTGTGCAGTTGAGAGACTAGAATAATTGTTCTTGAAAATAGCACTTTGTCTGGTACTGCTTTTAAACTGTCTTATCAAAACACCTGTTCAGATTTGAGGCAAATGTCAATGAAGAATTGCAAGTAGCAATTTTCTGATTGTTCCCATGAAGAGCATTTGGGAGCTGTTGTCCTGGACCCTGCCTCCTCAGGATGTGCCCAATCTCTGTGAAGTTGACAGGTGTCACCTTTCAGTTTAACTGGTTTGTCCCAGTCTTAATCTTCTGCCTCACCTACAGGAAGGAATCACAGCATATAGAATAATACCATGAAGGGAGAAGGGCAAAAACTGGACTGATGCATCTCTCTGTACCATAGAAAGCCGTGCTTTGCCATCAGTCTTCACAATGAAGAGAAGTGTGAAATAAACTCTCCTTTAGAGATTTAAGAATTACCAAACCTGCCTTCTTGAATTCAGATTTATAGTCTTTAGAACAGTGAGAAAATAAGCTCTTTTTGGAAACCATTCATCTTGTGCTATCTTGTTAGCAGAGTCCTAAGAAATTAATGTGACTTCTTGCACTAAAATCTGTTGTGATTACTTTTATTCATCAAAACATTTTAATGGCGTTGGTCCTTAGACTAATCCTTACCTTTTTTCACTGTATTAGTCTGGAAGATTTTGCATTTAAAATTTGCTTAAATCTATAATCTCTTTCCCTTTGAGGGCCGGAAGCAGTTGGTTATATTAATCTGGCAAGTCTCTAAGGGCATCAGACTCTATTGTTTTCTGGGCACAAATTTACCTCCTTCCTCTGCAGGCTCATCTCTTAATTGTAATATTGTAGAAATTCGGTCAATGGTAATTAACATGACTTACAATAATTTAGTTTTCCAATATTCTTTGCTAACATTTTAGTTTGAAAGATGAATATCATGCTTGCAATGTTATCAAACAACATAATATTAAATGCTTAGTGAAATAATTACACTGAAACATATCTTTTAAACCCAATGACTGTTTTTCATGTTGCCTTCACATTATTAAGTAAAATGCTGTCTTTTATGACATAAAATTATTTTTCACCTAGTGGATCAGCCTTGCTAGTTATATAGCTTATTAACTATATTATGTATATTAACTTATTAAATGTAGGCATTCATTTGTATATGTTAAAGAAAGGAGCATAAAGCCAAAAAATTCTAGTGACGTCTTTCAAAATATTTCTTCTTAAAGATACATTTAGGAGATATTTCTGATGGCCTATGAAGCTTGGGATGTGTAAAGAAAACTCAAATCCCAGTACCAACCCAATGAACCACCTTGGCACCCAAAGTAAATGAACAAAAAATGCTAAGCTTTAAAACACTGATAGTCACTTTGTAAATTAATCATTAATATACCAATAGGTTTTCCAGTACTCATTTGCTAGCTTACAAAATATTCAGGATTTCTGAGGTAATATTTTATTTTGTCTTTACAGGAACATCTTCGTAACAAGGAATAATAATAATAGAATTTAGGTCATCTTTCATATCACAGACTTGTCCAATTATTTTACCAATTAAGATAAAGTACATTGTTCTAAATTAAAATATGCTTATTTTGTATTTATATTTATGTAGCAAGAGAGAGAAAACTGAATAAGTTATGCTTTATTCCTAATCTCTGTATGTATGTTTATGCTCTTCTCAATTTCTTGGACTAAAGGGATAATGAGCAAATGTGAGCTGTTATTCAGGAGAAACCAGATGTCTTTTCCCTGGGGCTACTGGATGTGACTGTGCCACATCTGGAGCACAGTTAAGGATGCGATACATCATTTACACAGCTTCTATGTACAAAGACCAGCCTGTACTTCTGAAAAATCATATTTAATGTTTTGCTAATTTTTT
>PVIR01009029.1:26226-54864 GCA_004026965.1 Petromus typicus | reverse complement strand
AAAAAAAAAAATTAGGATTTGAGATCCCATTGAACCCTGCTATTCCCCTACTAGGTATATATGGAAAGAATTAAAAGATTCATATCATAGCAACATATATGCACCCATGTTTATACCAGCTCAGTTTGTGATAGCCATATCTTGGAAACAACCCAAATGCTCATGAACTGGAGATCAGATAAAGAAAGTGCAGCTTTTTTAAAAAAAAATAAAATGGAGTATTACTCAGCCATAAACAGTGATAAGTTTGAGTCATTCCTACTCAAATGGATGTACCTTGAGGACATACTCATAAGTGAAATAAATAGATCACACATGTGTAAATAGCATATCTTTTCTCTGGTATGAGAAACTGAAGATGTAAATGAGTTCTAAAATGTATGATAGATATTGTGAAATAGAAAATATTCGAAGGGAAAAGAGAGTAAAGGTAAGTAAAGCAAGGAAATAAATAATTTGATGGTTAAAAAAAGGAAGAAAAACTTACGTATTTAGAGTGACAGGGGGTTGTAGGGTAGGCAGGGAAAGGGAAAAAATGAGAACTGTTATTCCATATACTGGTACAAATTCTCAGTGTTGAGTGTATTCAAAATGTGTGTATAAAATGTACCAATAAAATAAGTTTTTAAAAATGTAGCCAGTCTTGATTTACCTAATTCTCACCGATCTCCTAATTATTTTGAAGTACATGCTTATCAGATTATTCCATGTCCTATTTCAATATACATCTCTAAGATTGAGATTCATGTGTTTTTTTGTTTTTTGTTTTGTTTTGTTTTGTTTTGTTTAGGTTTTTTGAGACAGGGTCTCGCTTTGTGGTTCAGGCTGGCCCTGAGCTCAGCCTCCAACTCACATCACAGCAATCCTCCTGCCTCTGCCTCCCAAGTGCTGGGATGACAGGCATGAGCCACCACACCCGGCACTGTGGTATGTGGTACTGGTTGCTGCTGGGTGTGAGTCTCCACACCCAGTATTGTTATGTGGTTACCAGGGAATCGAACCCGGGCCCTTGCGCTTGCAAGACAGGCGCCGGAACCACTGAGCTAACTCCCCGGCCTGAGATTCATGTATTATATATAATATATATATATAACAGTAATACCACTTCCATTTTTTAAAAACTAAGAACAAAAGATTTTTAAGATATTTTTGTGTTTGAAAGTTCTTTTCTGAGTTGATGTCTGAGAATATTGAAGCTAGTTTAGGTTAACTTTCTGAATTCCGAGTTGCTTTTTTTTAGCTTTTAAGTTGCCCTTCAAACTCTGCACTGTTGTCATTTCTGACCCATTCAGTGAAATTTTTTTAATTTTGTTTTTCTCCTGAAAGCTTTGGGCTCTTTATTCCTAGCAATTAGAAATTTCATGATGATTAAGTATTTTGTATGGAACTGTGAATAATTATTGTGCCAAAGACTTGGGTTTTGTTCTGTTTTGCTTTTAAGTCCTTAAAAACCTGGACTAGACATTTTCTTGAACTTCTTCATTGTTTCTTTCCCACATTCCTTTCTTTTTCTGGAACTGTTCTAGTAAAATGAGCCTTCCTAGATAACCTCTGATTCTTTTTTATTTGCGTTTTTACACTGCTTCCTGTGGAGGTGCTCTCAACTTTATTTTCTTACCTTCTGTACAGAGTTTTTTGTATTTATTGTTAATGTTTTTAGTTTCTAAAATCTTTTGTGTTCTCAGAATATTGCCTGTTACAGCAATCATGTTTCTGATTCATAGCCTTGAAATCTCTTACTGTTTAGAGTACTTAGAGGTCTCCTGCTCCCTTCTCGCTATATCTTTTCTTCCACGTTTCTTGCTTCTTTCTTTCTGATGTCTTGTTTGTTTTGATCTTTCACTTTGTAAACTCTTCGGAAATATTTGTTGACACTTACTTGTTTATGTTAAATAGGAGATAAAAATTTATCTGAGCACAGGGGTGGACTTGTGAACTTCAAGCTTCATGACAGCATGGCTTGCTGATCTGTTTGATTGATGGTGACCTGGTATTGTCAGTGTCTTTACATTTGACTCTCAGGCTGGTCAGATTTCCTACAGAGTATTCTTTGTCTTTCTTTTCTGCTGCGAATAAGAGGGCAGGCTACCAGTGTTGTAGAAGTAAAGCAGATGACAGAGGCTGAGGCTAGTTCTGAGAATTTGGCTTCATCTACGTTCATTATTCCACTCCTCCCCTGACATGTACCTCACCTCTCCCAGACCAGACACATACTCTAGCCTGCATTCTGTTATCAGGATGTTGAAGAGATACTTGGTCTCCTAGCTGCTCAAATATATGTTGCTGTGGTAATTTCCTGAAATATGCTTTCAATCAGTGTCTGATTTAAAAGGTTAAGAACCCTTTTGAAACAGGATCTTGCTAGGTTCCTCTGATGGACTTCCAACTTGGGATCCTCCTGCCTTAGGCTTCTGAGTATTTCAGATTATAGGCACTAGACACCACATCCAACTTCTGATCTTTATTACATCCATATCAGTATTGTTGTTAGGAGTTTTACTTTATATGGAAAGGTCTAGGCTTTTTGTTTTAGTTGTACAGTTTCATAATAAAATTTATAACATCTACTATCATCTTGTGACTTCCATAGATGCTCAAATACTTAATATCCTGTTTATTTAAGCTATTGAGCTGAAGTTATTTTAAAATATATTTTCTAGGGCTGGGGAGTTAGCTCAGTGGTTCCGGCGCCTGTCTTGCAAGCACAAGGACCCGGGTTCGATTCCTTGGTAACCACATACCATACTGGGCGTGGAGACTCACGCCCAGTAGCAACCAGTACCACATACCACAGTGCCAGGCGTGGTAGCTCACGCCTGTAATCCCAGCACAGGGAGGCAGAGGCAGGAGGATTGCTGTGATGTGAGTTGGAGGCTGAGCTCAGGGCCAGCCTGAACCACAAAGCGAGACCCTGTCTCAAAAAACCTAAAAAAAAAATTATATATATATATATATATATATATATAATTTTTTTTTTCTAAATTACCATTGTGAGATGGATGTCTTCTTTTTTACGATATTTTTCTGAAAATGGAGAAATTTTTAAAAATAAACAGAAGAAAATACATCATCACCTGAAAAATAAATATTAACATTTTAGAATATACCTTTTCTCTGCATCCCTAAGACACTTGTGTGTAATATACATATTTTTCTCTTAAGTATTCTCAAATAGTCAAAGCTATTTCATAATCTTTATAATATGTTGTACATTTTTACTAACATTGATTGCTTTGTATGCCGAAAAGAAAATCTAAGGTGACGTTTTTCCTTTGTATTCTTTGACTTTTAATATTTTTCAGAAAAAAAGTTACTAATTACTCACTTTGTATATATATTATACTCAACAAAGCAAATGTAATGTTGTGTAAGACATAATTTGGCCCCTTAGTGCTGGATAGGGTTCATATTTTGAGTGTAATACATAAAACAAGGTTAGTTTCTTCATTAAAAATCTTTCTTCAGACAGTTTTAAACTGGTAGTTTTGTAGAATTACAGTTTAGAAAATGCTACTATACTGTGATTTCAATGTATATGTGTCTATGAGTTGATTTTTACTGTATTTGCCAAATCAGTTCTTTTAGCTCTTTATAAAATACACAATCTTGAAATGCATATACAGTATAATTGCTCCTAGTTTAAAAAGTTAAAGTCCCAAATTGTTTTCAGGGTCACCACTTCAAAACATTTTAATTTATGGGCACTCTTTTTTTTTCTTTTCTTTGAGACAGAGTCTCACGTTGTAGTTTAGGCTGGCCCTGAGCTTACTATGTAGCCCAGGCAAATCCTCATTCCTCTGCCTCCCAAGTGTGGAGATTACAGGTGTAAAACATTATTGTATGTGGTTATCAGGGATCAAACCTCGGTGCTTGTGCTTGCAAGACAGGCACCAAAACCACTAAGCTAACTCCCCAGCCCAGCATTTCATATTTTAAATTTTTAGATTAGTGCCATATATCTGCTATCTATATAAATATCCCCTCCCCCCCCAAAAAAAGACATTCAAAATTCTAAAACACCTGTGAAGGGAAGATTTCAAATAGAGAATACTCAACCAGTAGAAGAAAATATCTTCTGGTAGATGAAAATTGTTCTGTTTCTGTTTCACAGATTACGAGCAGGATTATGTGATCGCTGTGCAGTAACTGAAGAACATATGCGGAAAAAGCAGCAAGAGTTTGAAAACATCCGACAGCAGAATCTTAAACTTATTACAGAGCTTAGTGAGTTTACTTTCTTCATGTAATATTTAAAGTAAAATGTACTATTGTCACAACCTATTAGTAAATTGATTATAATCAGATTATTTATATGTATTTTTTATTAGGTGAAAGTTCATATATCTTTTCTTTCTTTTTTTAGACAACCTCATATTTATTTTAGTAAGAAATAAATGGCAAAAAGTTTATATAAATACTGTTTACAGTGGCTTTAAACCATTACTAGATCTAAGACAAGAAGCAAATTCCTGGATATGTCTATATTTGCTTCTTCAGTTTTTTTTTTTTTTTTTTTTAGGTTTTTGGAGACAGGGACTAGCTTTGTGGTTCAGGCTGGCCCTTTGCTCAGCCTCAAACTCACATCACAATCCTCCTGCCTCTGCCTCCCGAGTGCTGGGATTATAGGCGTGAGCCACCACGCCCAGCACTGTGGTATGTGTGCTGGTTGCTGCTGGGTGTGGTTCTCCACACCCAGTATTGTTATGTGGTTACCGGGGAATCGAACCCGGGTCCTTGCGCTTGCAAGACAGGCGCCGGAACCACTGAGCTAACTCCCCGGCCCAGTTTTATCTTTATGTAATTTGTATAATAAACCTAAATATAAAATCAGTGATAAAATAACATTTTATGAAGGTGTATATATTGATTTATATGACATGTAATATGTAGTATTTTTAGCGTTTTCCTCTTACCCACTCACTAAAGAATTCTCTTATATTAGCCTTCTAGTTTTGTTTTTTCTCTTAACATACCTGTTAATTTTCTGACCTTTTAACTGTTTCTGTCTCATAATGACTATTACTTGGATTCCCCTAAGTAACTCACAATCAGTTTATCCACTTCTAGTTATCTTCTTTTCCAAACCAATTCTATCTTTATACATGATTTTTTTTCCATTAATTATGTTGGAATCCTCTTATTCATACAATAATATATAGATACGTGCTTATTGTTTTAAAAAAGATAAGAAAGAATATGATATTATTATATAGCCAAAATAAACTCCCATTAACAGTCTGATTTGTATCTTTTTAGTTCCAGGTTTATTTTTCTGTCCCTCATTTTACTCCTTTCCTCTTTCTTCTCTTTTGAATATTAATAGGATCATGCTACACTTAGTTTTTTGTTTTGTTTTTGTTTTGTTTCTTTGTTGTTGCTTTTTGAAACAGGGCCTAGCTATGTATTTCAGGTTGGTCTTCGACTCTTTCTACATATAGTCCAGGCTGGCCTTGAACTCATGGTGATTCCTCTGCCTCAGCCTTCCTAGTGCTGAGATTACTTGCATGTGCCACCACACCTGGCCTGGGCTTCCTGTTCTGACACATGTTCTTTTACTTCACAGCTGACCGTGTCTTGGGAGTCATTACATGTTAATATATTTAAGCCTATAGATTCTGTGGTGCACAAGCACATGTGTATGCGTATGTGTTTGTGAATGTTTACATGTGTTTAAAACTATAAAACTATATTACCAGTGAGTAAAAAACTATTCATCCCAATTAATGTAGTTGAGATTATAGTCATTTTACCATTAGTACTAGGAATAATGTCCAATAATGTCTGTGTATCTTAATGAGACTTTCAGCAGCTTTAGCTGAAAAATATCTCAAAACTTCAGAAAAACAAAAAGATTTGCCTGGGCTTTAAAGAATAAGAAAATATTCTTTTAATTGCCAAATTGTGTTCCGTAGTGTAGATGTTCATTATTTAGCTATTCTCATATTAACAGACAGCTCTTTTTTGTTTGAATGGTTGAGAATTTTTATTTTCATACATCTCTTCAGCTTTGGATAAAAATATATTAACGCTTGAACTTGCAGGCCTTCTCCCTCAGCCTGCCAAGTAGTAGGGGTTATAGGTGCTTGTCCAATATTATTATGTCCAAGATTATTATCTTTTTTATGTACATTCTTTAGAAGTTCTTTCAAAGGATATTAGTTGGTTCTGAACTTAGTTTTAGTCTGAAAATATTTCTAATTCAACTTTATTCGTGTGAGATTATTTTGTTGAGTAACAGTTCATATTCTCTTTCCTTTTATTGCTATATATAGGGTAAACTCTGATTATAAAAGTCACTTACAGTAACAAACAAGGTTGTGTTTGACTCCATTCCAGGGGTTGGACCTGAACTGGAAAGCTCAAATTTAATCCTTCTACCTAATTGCAGTGCTAGTATCAACATTGCTTACACTGCAGAAATTTTCACGGTTTAGTTTATTGTTGATGATTATGGTGATGTGTGGGAGTCTGAACTTCTCTTTATGAGCTCAGCAGTCTGATAGAAATTATATTTATGTAGTATCTAGTTGATATGGAGTAAGAGTACTGTGGAAATGTCTACTTTCTTTTTTTGAGACAGGGTCTCGCTTTGTAGTTCAGGCTGGCCCTGAGCTCAGTCTCAAACTCACATCACAGCAATCTTCCTGCCTCTGCCTCCCGAGTGCTGGGATTACAGGCGTGAGCCACCATGCCTGGCACTGTGATATGTGGTACTGATTGCTGCTGGGCGTGAGTCTCCATGCCCAGTATTGTATGTGGTTACTGGGGATCGAACCCGGGCCCTTGAGCTTGCAAGACAGGTGCTGGGACCACTGAGCTAAATCCCCAGCCCGGGACTGTCTACTTCACCAACCTCAAGTGTTTGTTTAAGCCAGGGAGGTTATTTCTGCTATTTCTTCAAGAATTCCCTCCTTTGTATTCTAGAACTCATGTTAAACAGGAGTTGGGTCCATAAGGTAAAAGCCTCACTTTTACTTTTTGTAGATTTATTCTTTTGTGCTAAATTTTGGGAGGATCACTTAGAAGAAAATAATTCTGTCTTCGATAACATCGTTTTTATCCCATCTATTATGGTTTAAGTTTTTGTAGTCTTTGTTTCCTCTTTATGGTAACCTGTTTTGGGGAATTTTTAATGATCATCAACCTTCAAAATATTTTTAAGTTCTACTTAATAAAAAATACCTTTCCTGCATTAAAATTATTTATAGTGTAGTGAGTTGTTTTGAACTAGTTTTAAGTATTCATTTTATTTCATGTGTTGGCTCTGATCTAGAATTGTAGATATCTCTTTAAACTGATTGGTTTTGATAAATGCAGTCTTATTTTAGTAGCCCAAGGGAGAAAATCTCTACTTTGCTGCTAGTTTAAAAAAGAAAAAGAAAGAAAGATCTGATTTACCATAGCACTGCTCCAATGCCTGCAAGTTGAAGCCTAAGACCCCTGACCAGAGAACTTTTTTATATAGTTTGTCCTTTGAGTATGAGGCGGCCTTCTCTGTTTATCCTAAGTTTCTCAGGAGTTCTGCTTTGAGTTCCTTGTCTCAGTTATGTATTAGTGGACATTTGTGTCAGACTTCTGGATTGTGCCTTCATGAGTTTAGCTGAAGGACAAGTATTAGCTACCTTTGATTTAACCATTCAGTAATTTCTGGGCCTTGGTCCTTCTAACACTGAGTTTGATATGAAGTTCCTCGGAGAATACTCACCTTTTTTTGAAGCCTCCTTTTGTTGTTACTTTTTAAATTTTCTTTACCATTAATCCTAGCCTGTTTTTAAATCAGGAAATTCTGTTGTTTTGCTCTCTTAATTTCTGGCTTTTGAGGAGTAAAATGAACTTATTTTTATAGTTTTATCATTTCATTTGGATTTAGAGTCAAGTAAACCATCTTAGTCAAAAATCTGATGTCATCTTTGATTTCTGTCACCTTCTGATTTTGTCAGTATTTTCTTCTCACTTTGGGCTGCATCATACATATTAAAAGAAAATGAATATTCCTGCTGTTATTACTGTTATTTTTGGTGATATTCAAGATTGAACTTAGGTCCTTGACATGTATAGCCCTTTTTTGTTTGTTTCTGATTTTGAAAATGTCTTGCTAAGATACCCAAGTTGGGCTCAAACTTGAGGTCCTCTTACCTTGGCTTCCCAGATGCTGGGATTGCAATTGTTTATTACCACATCTGGCTAACTTCCTATTATTTATCTGTGAAACAGGTTATGTAATAAATTTTAAAGTCCTGATTTCCTAGACTTGTGCCATTTATTATAACCAGTGTTTTTTCCTTTATCCCACTAATTCTGCAATGCAGTAGGATAACCCAGTCGTCCTTTTTATGATCCTCTCAAGAGTCCAAAATAACTTTTTTTTGCCTTGGGATTTCCTTCTTTTTTTTTTTCTTTGTCCTCAATGCCCTTGTCTCTTTCAGTTGTATAAAACAGAGGATAAAGCTGAATAACCTTAAATATTGTAGATAGTCCAAAATTATTTACTCAGTGTAGAAAAATATGGGTTTTTAAAAAAATGTTTTATGTTTTTAAGCCACCAGATCAACACATTTTGAGTATGGTTAACTTTCAGTAGTTGAAGTTAACTTTCTGTAAACTGATTTCTTATATCTACTCCTCCTTTTGAAGCATATACTTACCAGTGATAACATACTGAGCATTGATAAGAGTTTTATGGGGACTACAATAGTCCAGATTTTAGTTTCTGCTTTATAAATTAAATAAGGATGGATAGATTTTAATGTAGATCAGTTCAAAGGAATAGTCACTACTTCAACAGATATATTAAACTACTTATACCATAATTGTTTATGAAATAGTATGAGGAAGAAAATTGACTGTAAATGTTATGACTGTAAAAATTATGCTAATGTTCAGGTTGAACATTAGTATAATGTTAGGATAACATAATATAACATTAGTATAATTATACTAATTGTTCGGATTTAAGATAAGCAATTCACTAAAATGATATTTGAAATTAGAGGACTGAGTAACCAAATGGAATTCTTTCTAGTCCTCAGAAAGAATAAGTAGATGTACTCTCTAGTGTGTGTATTTTGCCCATGAGCATTAAATAAACATATCAGTTAATAACAAGGGTCTGGCACAGTATGAGATATAGTCATCACTACCTAGTAACAAATCATTAGTGTTATCCCTGAATAACATTGGGACTTAGAATTAGAAATCCTAATTTCTTCATAAATGTGGACAGTATTTAAAAAGCCTGACGTGACAGTTAGTATAACATTATATGCCTTCTTTTTAAGTGAATGAAAAGAACACTCTACAGGAAGAAAATAAAAAGCTTTGTGAACAACTGCAGCAGAAAATTGAGTAAGTATTTTTTCTAAATGAGAACGGAAAATATTTGCCTCCAAATTTTCTTTCTTTATTTTACTTAACTATACAAACTGAAAGCATCTTAAGAATTATAGAATTCATTTAAAAAATTATAAAGTACAATAGTACAAAGAATGTCAGGCACAGTTGCACATGCATATAATGTCAGCTACTGAGCAGTTTAACAAAATATTGTCTCAAAATTTAAAAATAAAAAAGGCAGGGCTGAGGATGTAGCTCAGTGGCACTGTGCCTGCCTGGCAAGTGCAAGATCCTGAGTTTGATCCTGGGTACCAGTGAATGAATGGATGAATCAAGCATGCTTCCTTGATGAAAATATAGCCCAATACCAAAGCATCCCTCGGTGTGAGCCCCCTAGGACCACAAAAATAAATAGGTAGGTAGGTAGGTAGGTAAATTTTTCTTTAAGAAAGGAAGAAAAAGAAAATCACATTTTTGAGTTTGAGTGTATATATGAAGAGTGTTCATCTGTTAGGTTAGTGTTTTAGTATACAGAGAAAATAGTATCTTCATCAAAGCATTTTAATTTTTATGATGATTTATTATAAATACTATAGAAATTATAAAACTTAGATTCAAATAAATATTTGAGTTTTGTTACTTCTTTCAGTCTTGTCCCATAAGTCTTGTTCTATAAGCTTTGTAAAGCTAATGAATTATGTAGGGCTTTAGAATTTCCTCCTTGTTCTCATCTTATGTACCACATTTTTCTTTAAGAATAAAACTAACTTTTAACCTGTGTGCCAGTTGTTTATATTATTTCTCACACTAACTGTACTTCTGCAGAGTTTATTTTTTATTCTTAATATACAAAGGGGAGTCAAGGTCATTAGTAACTTACTTGTGACTCCACAACTAAACCATCACTTAAATCCTATCTTCTGACTTAAAAGCCCCTGTTCTATTTTGCAGTATTGCCTCAAAAGATAAAGAATACTCTTCTGAGATAGGGCTAGCTTACTTCTCATTTATATAAAATTTATGCAGTTTTAAAATTTTATTTCATTTATTTTTTGAAGTGAGACCTATGTTGCCTACACTGACCTCAAACTCCCTGTTTCAAATGATCGGTCCAACCTCCCAAGTAGCTGGCTGTAGGCACTCTGTGGTACAGTGGCTTTGGGTGTGTGTGTGTGTGTGTGTGTGTGACAAACAGATGGACAGACAGACAGATTGAGAACCCTAAACTATATCCCTAGCCCTCTCCTCACTATTTAAATTGTTCAGGCTGGACTTGAACTCGCTTACTTCCTGCCTCAGCTTCCAGAACAGCTGAAATTGCAGGATGTGACACTGTGTGTGGCTTATAGTATTCTTTTTGTAATTTAGGATTCTAGATAGTCCCAGTAGTATTATAGGTTCTTGAAGATACTGTTGCATTTATGTAAGCATCTATAAAGTGTTAGGCAACCTGTGCAGATGTGACATACTTTTTTGGCTTAAAATAGTTATCATCTGTCTCACTGGTGGAATTAACATTCTTCCCTTCCAGCAGTTCACTTTTAGATAATCGATGTTACAGTCAGGAATTGTAATATTTCTCCCATTTGGTCAGTCCACTGCATACTAACAACCAAAGGGCATTCTGAAGAGAGAGAATAGTTGAGCAAAGGAGGTTGTGAAAGCGGACTAAGGCTGTATGGAAATGTCAGCACTCAAAACTCCAACAGTACAATGGAAAGAGGTTAGAACACAGATTTAGGCTTTTATATATGATTCAAAAACTGAAAGATTTTATTTTAATGTAGGCACGTCTTGACTATCAAGATGTTCTGTCTAGTCTCTATCTTATTTTATATACTTGTATCTTTTGGTAGGAAACTATTTAACTATAGGATAATACCTTATACATCATTGGAAGTGTTATATAATTTATATGTGCTTTGTACTGCTTTTCACTTTAAAAAAAAGTCTGAATTCTGTTCTGAGTTATATCTGAAACCACAAATTTCTATCAATGACTATTAACTTGTATTAGCCTATAGTACATGAAATGATATAGCACATATTGCTTATGGAATTTGAACATATCAGCCTTGATATTTATGAATACCAAAGATAGATACTATAGTAAAAGTAGAAATTAATACAGAATTAAGTAGATGACTGCATCACGACCCCAAATAAAGTATTTTGAAAGCAGATAGTCATCTGGCAAAATTATGAATTCTAATTAGTTTAACATTTCTTTTTAGAGTTCTCCAATTTTTCCTTTTAAAACTCATTGATATTTTCAGGATAAAAGTAAAAATTCGAGCAAAAAACTAATCACATAGACAAACTCAGAGCATGTATGTTTTCTTTAAGGCATGCTTAGTCACAGCAATGTATGAAAGAATCTATTGTATTTTTCAGGTCTTTCCTGAAATTTAAAATAGCTGTGATTCTCTTGAGCCAACTTCTTTTATGACTTGCTGTCTTCAAACAAAATTTCTTTTTGTTGGCAGTTTTATTTTAAATAGCAAGTATCAGCTTGTAAAAGCAACCTCGTTTCCTCTGACTACCTAAACCACCATGATGTTAGGTGATTAGTGCCTGAAATTCCTCTTAACTTTAGAAAAAATGCTGACTTATCTTTCTGTTTGTTAAGTGCAGTAAACTTAACTCATGTGGGCTGGCTTTTATGTTACATTAGCTTTATAGGGTAGAGAGCTATTTAGTAACACTACAGTTAATTACTGTTTGTTTGGTTTTTTTTTTTTTAATCACCATTATCAGGTTAAAAATTAAAGTGGAAAGAGAGTCAGTTCTGCCAGTCAGAGAAAGCAAATAATTAAACAAAGTACTGAGGTCATGACCGTAGGAGGAGACAAATGTGATGGCTCAGTGAAGGTCACAAGAGTCACAGAACGTTCCAGAGGACTACACATATAGGATGCTGAAGGAATCATTGTCAGAAGCCTCTCCAAGAGCCAGAATATGACAAAGCATCCCACAGAACAGCTGACCACATGGCCTGGCTTTTAAAAATTAGTCTTATTTAAATTATTTATATAACAAATGTATATTGGTTCTTAGAGATCAGGTTGTCAGATTCACTGTACTTTAGGAATCGTCATCCATTTTTTTCTTTCATTTTTTTTTTTTTTAATTGGAACATTTCAGGAAACTTGATGGTTATATTCCTTCATTAAGTTTAAATTATATTTTAACTAGAAACAAATTCTTCAGTTAGAGAATTGAATGTTAAAATAGTTTTCCTGACTCCTTAAAATAGAAACCCTGTATTCGTACAAATTTGGGAAGAATAGACAACTAAAGCAGTTTGACAGGAATTTGAGAGAAGGTCCACAAATAAAACTGCTGAAAGCATTCCTTCTCAGGCTATCAGCAGGGAAAGTGAACAGACGATTAAAAATCTGTGCATAATTAATATAACCAAAAGTTAGAACATTAGCACTTAACTTTTCTCAGAAAATCAGGGTGTGTCCTAATGTTTTAAGTAATAAAAACTTGGTTAAGACATAGAAGTTATTTTCTGTATTCTTTTATGATAAAAGTTGCCAAATCCTTCACCTCTTTACTTGCTGTAATTTGGGTACTTCTAGTTAGAGCTAGTATTGATTTTAAATTTTGGGGCTTTATTTCCTTTTTTGTGATCCCAGCTACATCTAGATTGTGCTAGGACATCTGTTTCTTCTCATGACTCATTCATGTTTCAGGTTGAATTTTTTGACTACTAGGAAAGCAGGCTGTGATATTAGTTAAAGAAAGGTCAGATAGATTTCACACTCCATTAATTTGTACTGCTTTTCTCATTTGAATTTAGCTTGCTGTTTTTTCAGAAGAAGGGTAGAATTGCAGGAAAAGATTAAAAATTATATATTAACTCTGTTGCACAGAATGTTAACTTTAATAGAAATACCTTGTATATTTCAAAATTACTAGAAAAGTAGATTTTAGATGTTTTTACTCCATAAGTTTATGAAGTAATAAATTTGTTAATTTGCTTAATACAATTAGGCCTCACTATAAACATACATCAGAACATATCAGACCTTATAAGTATATATAAACGCTATTTGTTCATTTAAAATAATTTGGAGTGGGCAGTGCTAAGAATCAAATCTAGGACCTTAAATGTTATGTAAGTCCTCTACTACCAAGTTACCCCTGAGACCAAAGATAAAATTTAGAATAAAATTTAAAATAAAAGGGCTAGGGATTTAGCCCAGTGGTTCTAGCACATGCCTTGCAAGCATCCTGAGTTTGATTCTCAGTAACCACATACAACAATGCCAGACATGGTGACTCATGCGTACCAGCAGTCAGTGCCACATACCGCAAGGCCAGGTGAGGTGGCTCACACCTGTAGTCTCAGCACTTGGGAACAGAGGCAGGAGGATTGCTGTTAGTTTGAGGCTAAGTTCAAGAGCAGCCTGAACTACAAAAAGCAAGACCCTGTCTCAAAAAACTAAAAAATTAAAATAAGAATATCAGATATTTGCTCTAAAGACTGTTTTAAGGAACAATACAGGATTGTAGACTATGAGTAATACTAGTATTATCAGGAAATTAAGAGTGTATATTTGGGGCCAGGGATTTAGCTCAATAGTTCCATCGCCTGTTTTGCAAACGCAAGGTCCCAAGTTCATCCCGGTAACCACATACAGCAATGCCAGGTGTGGAATCTTACCCCCACCAGCAATGAGAACCACATACCACAAAGCTGAGCATGATGGTTCACACCTATAATCCCAGCACTTGGAGGCAGAGGCAGGAGGATTGCTGTGAGTTCAAGGCTGAGCTCAGGGCCAGCCTGAACTACAAAAAACAAGACTGTCTCGAAAAAAAAAAGAATGTATTCCTGTATTAGGAAATGTTAATCTTCGTCCTCTAGTGCTTTTTAAAAATTTCTCTTGCCTGTAGTTTATAAAATCCTCCTTAAGAAGTTCTTTTTTTTTTTTCCTTTCTTTTCTTTCTTTCTTTTTTTGTTTTTTTAAATTGTTTTTATAGTTCAGTCTGGTCCTGAACTCAGCCTCAAACTCAGCAACCCTCCTGCCTCTGCATCCAAGTGGTGGATTTATAGGCGTGAGCTACCACGCCCACCACTGTTATGTGGTACTGATTAATCACTGATGGATTGAGTCACCATGCCCAGTATTGTTGTATGTGGTTACTAGAGATAGAACCCAGGACCTTGTGCTTGCAAGGCAGGTGCCAGAACTACTGAGCTAAATCCAGACCCCTTATGAAGTTCGTTAAAATGATATTAGTATAAAGGACAGGTTAATTTAGTCATGTAAAGAATGAGTAGTTAACAGACTGATAAGAATTGGTTGACCAATAAGGTCACTAATGGTTTGACATTCGAAAGTCAGTTTAATTTTTCTCAATAATCAAAACTAGCCTAAATCTGGGCTGGGGATTTAGCTCAATGGTTCTGGCGCCTGTCTTGCAAGCGCAAGGACCCGGGTTCGATCCCCGGTAACCACATACCTATACTGGGTATGGAGACTCACGCCCAGCAGAAACCAGTACCACATACCACAGTGCCAGGCGTGGTGGCTCACGCCTGTAATCCCAGCACTCGGGAGGCAGAGGCAGAAGAATTGCTATGATGAGTTTGAGGCTGAGCTCAGGGCCAGCCTGAACTACAAAGCGAGACTCTATCTCAAAAAAAAAAAAAAAAAAAAAAAAACTAGCCTAAATCCAATCTTTAGGTACCGTGAGTTCTGAATTGATTTGGGCAAGAACATATGTCCCTATATTTCTATAGTCTCATTCATTGATTCAGCAAATCATTATGTAGTGCCTGCTATACATCTGTGGTGATTCTTCAGTAAAATAAAGGTCCTCACCTTACAGCTTTCATTCTGAAAGTTGAGCAGTGGGTGTAATAAATTGCATACTTATCTGGAAAGCATTTGCTAGGATAAAATAAATGCAGCAGACTACAACTGGATTGCAGTTTTAAACATTAAAATTCCAGCAGAGATGTAAAGGAGATGAGGTAATTAGCCATGTGGATACCTGGGGAGAAGCAGATGGAATAACTGGAGCAAAGAACCTACAGCAGGAGGATACTTGGTGTATTTCTGGAAACAGGAGAGTGTAGTAGGAGTAGAGTTATGAGAGAGACAGGCAGATCATGTAGATTCTTTGGCATTGTCTAAAGCGCATTGGCTTCCCTTCTCAGGGAAATAGGCAGATGTAGCAGCATTTTAATCAAATTTAATTGGCATGATATGAGTTGTAATAGGACTGTTGTGACTGTTCTCTTAAGAGAACATTGAAAGAGGTCCTGATAGAACTAGTACTGGAAGCCTACTGTGGTCATAGACTCATGACCTGCAGGATAATACGTTAAATAGTTAAAAGTAGGGTCCCTGGAGTCTGCCAAAGTTACTAATGGCTCTGTTACTAATGTAATAAGGGACTTGTATGTCTTAACTTCTTCAGTTGTGAGATGATAATTCTGTCATCTCACACAGTGTGATAAAGAGATTCTGGCAGTACTTTGAATAGTGCCCAACAATGTAACCAAATATACAACAAAGTTTGGTGCAGTTATCGATGTTTGTATTATTAAATCCAGTGCTTGTTGTTTGCCAAGTAATGTTGATTATGCCGCTGTTTAACACTGGCCCTTTCCTTTCTATGTGTATTTAACAGCATTTAGTTTAAAGCACAAGAGCTGTTGCCTAGACCATTACCACCTATGTCTGATTAGTTGCCTTGGCTTTTTTCTTTCTGTCCAATCCAGCTTTGTGTACTGCTGTTAAATTGTCATATGGCTTTTATACCTCAGTTCCTTTCTTCCTGCTTTCTCACTGTGTTCACATTCACTCAAGGTTCCTTTCCTATAATTCTAGTTTGCGCTTCTCCACAAAACACACAATACTGCACGCTCTTACTCAGACCAAGTGGCTTCTCTGATCTTTGTCATTCAGAGTACTTTCAGTTTATCTCACATGCCACCAATTGCCCCTTCTACTTCACTTTTATTTTTCTCTTAGTTCTGTAATCATTCACATGATTTTCTAATCCTTGGATTTGGACTATTACATGTAGGGATTACATCTCTTGAATCTTTCTATTTGGTTTCACATTATATAGCAAATGGTTTAATAAATATTTGTTGAATCATTGTCTTTCAATTCCCTAGGAAGGATCAAGAGCATCAAGCAGCTGAGCTTGAATGTGAGGAAAATGTTATTCCAGATTCACCAATAACAGCCTTTTCGTTTTCTGGCATTAACCGGCTACGAAGAAAGGAGAATCACCATGTCCGATATGTAGAAAAAACAAATACTAAGTTAGAGCATGCTGTGTGTATAAGTGGTAAGATTTAGAGCTGTATTTCACTTTTCTGTTTTTTGAAAAAGTATGCATTGTTTTTATACTCTTCTGTCTAGTGGAAATAAGTTAGTCATTGTCCAGGTTACTTGTGAGTTTACCTTCTATTAGCAACGTGAGAAGGCATTTTAAGCCTATAGTGTGATATGTGTTGCTTATATGAATATATAAAATATTCATCATTTTATAAATATAGTAGGTTTTTTTTCTTTTAAAAATACTCAGTGGCAGTACATATCTGTAATATCAATACTCCAAAGCTGAAGCAATAGGATCGCAAGTTTATGGCTGGCATGGTCAACTTAACAGGACCCTATATCAAATTTAAAAAGGACGAAGGATGTAGCTCACTGGTAGAGTGCCCCTGAGCTTCATTCCCAATTTCAAAACAAAAGAAAACAAGGCTTAAATGTATGTGTCTGAGTGAGATCAAAGAGAAGATGAAAAAAACTTCATATTAACTTCCACCTCCTCTGTTTCAGGTATTAATATCCTGAGTGATTTACATACATTATTATATTTCATTTCTCATAAGAGGCTTTGAAGTAACTATTGTTCCTTTTTTAGAGCTTAGAAGAGTTATGGTTAGGAAATTAAAATCTCACTCAAGGTAGGTAGATTCAGATTTAGATAAATCAAAATTTAGATATAGATCTTCCTGGCTCTAAACTTTTATACTGTGCAGATTTTGCCTGCAGCTGCTCCTGTCATTTGGAGCTGTTTTTAACTGGCTGTTTTTATTTTTTATAACTTAGAGCAGTTGTTAATAATCTAGAAATGGCTTTATAATGTGTGTCCTTTGGGTTGTCAGTGATTTGTTTCTGATTCCAGCTCAGTTTACCATTTCTGCTAAATGATCTGAAACTAACTTTTATATATCCCAGAAATGTATAATGTGTCATTATACAGTCATTATTCCTTTAGTAGTATTCTAAAGTAAATAGTAAGACTAATGTTTAAACTAAAGTTTTGTAACAAAAATAATATGTGGAGTAAAAGTATGTGTAAGGTTCTAAAGATATTTCTGTAATCCAAATACATTATGAGAATAACTATTCTTTATTCTTCACATTTGGTAAATTGGCACAGTTCTCCCATTTTATATGAGTTTGCATCACCATCTAGTGGGAAACAAAAGAACTGTTAAAAATCCTGCATGCGATTAGGAGTTAAAATACAAAATCTTAGACTTTGAAAGAAAGAGACATATCAGATAGGATATGAATCATTACAAATAATCATCTGTCTAATTCAGTTCATTTTTAATTCCATGAATATCCAAAAAACAAAGCACAACAGTTTTTTTTTCCTTAGTAGTACAAATGCTTTAGGTTTCTTTCCTGATTGTATGAGAACAGAATGTAACAATTTAAAAACTTTAATTGCTGTGTTATTTTAATATCGTTCTCATCATTTTTTATTTGGAATCTGAAACTTTGGTTTTAAGATGTATTTGAAAATAAGGTTTAAATGATTTAATGACCAATCAGTATTACTTTTATTCTAACCATGTTTTCCTTTACTTTGGTGTTTTAGTTTTATTTGAATTGAATCTTTAAACAGTAGAAATATTTCTGATAAAACTTGTTTCAGGGTTTCCTTACTGAAAATAAAAACTCTAAAACAAAGATTATAGAAATATATGAGGTAGTAAACATGTTAAAATTAACTTGCTAATTTGTAACTGATACACAAGGAAAAAAAATTACAACATTACTGTTTAGGCGCATTAGATCAGAAAAAAATTGTCTTTTCTAGTCCTCTGTCACTCATCGTCCTAACTTTGCAGCTTTGTTGCTTGGTGAAACTAAAGAAACTTCTTAAAATACAAAAATCATGTCAATAAAAGTTTTTTAAATAATTAAATACAATAGAAACAATAGGTTTCTGCTGTCTTTGGGAATAATATTTTGATACTGTTATTCTTCATTACTATTTGTTAATCATGTAATCGTTCCTCCTTTTTCCCTTAGAATTAAGAAAACTTTCCAAGGCTTCAACTCATTTACAGGATAGCCCTAATGAAAAGGAAATCCTAGTCTCTGATACTTGTGATCAAAGTGAAGCTCCAGTCGCTAGTAAGATATTGAAATTACTTTTTATAAGTTTAAAATGTGTGATTATTGATAATCAAGATTTTTCATATAATTGTGTATATTACTAGGTGCTTAGGAATCTTTCCACATCAGAAAGTAATGTTAGTATCCATTCACATTAACATCTATATTAATGCATATAGTCATACAACAGGCAATGAACAAAATAAAACTCTTGCTCTTGTGGAGTTTAAAATCTAGTTAGGAAATGAATATGTCAGGTAGAATCAGGTACTCTGAAGAGAAACATGGCAGAGTAAGAGGAGTATTAGAAAGCATTGATCATGAACTGACTGACCCCAGAGCAGAGACTGGGGTGGGGTTCTGGATGTCGAGCAGAGCAGCATCACAACTGGGGGAGTGCCCATTGGTTTGTTGAGGGACAGGGATGTAAGGAAGCCTGTTTGGCTGGAGCAGAGTGAACAATAAGGACAGTGCTCTGGGGAAGAGAGCTGCTAGCTCCTAAGGCAGAAGAGATTGGGAGCAGGAGATTCAGGTAAAGAGTTGAGTGAGTGTGTGGATGTGAACTGAAGTTTAGGATGGAGATACATATGAAACTTGTCAGCATAACATCCAGAACCATGAAACTGGATGAAATTACCAAGCAAGTTGTTGTAAATGGTGCAGTATGCCCTGAGGAACTCAGTTATATAAAGCAACTCTTCTCACCTCTGTTACTGTCTTTCCTAGCTTCCAGAACCCTTTTTAGATTTTTTTCCCTAATTTTCTCTGTGGAATTTTGTTTTATATAACTAGTTCACAGTTAGAATATATGCATTTGTTTTTTTCCTTTGTGGTGCCAGGGAGATATCCCAGAAATTTGTATGCTAGGCAAATGCTCTTAACACTGAGTTGTACCTAACCCATCCCTGTGGTATTTTAATACCCAGATATACTGGATACATACTGACTATATACTATCATTATTGTTTGTACTTTACTGATGAAAAGAGTAAGCTATATTTGCCCCTTAAAAGTTATCTTGCACTCTCTATAGGTTTTAATATTGTGATTTAGAAATTACAAAAATGAAACAACTGGGCCGGGGATATAGCTCAGTGGTTCCAGCACCTGTCTTGCAAGCACAAGGACCTGAATTCGATCCCCGGTAACCACATAACAATACTGGGTGTGGAGACTCACCCCAGCAGCAACCAGTACCACATATCACAGTGCCGGGCGTGGTGGCTCACGCCTATAATCCCAGCACTCGGGAGGCAAAGGCAGGAGGATCGCTGTGATGTGAGTTTGAGGCTGAGCTCAAGGCCAGCCTGAACCACAAAGCGAGACCCTGTCTCAAAAAAACCTTAAAAAAAAAAAAAAAATGAAACAGCAGACGGAATAGACAAGGAAGGAGCTGCCACTGAGATTGAAGGACTTGAAAACTGGTAGAGTGCCCCTGAGTTTGAGAAAAGATGAAGTGATTCAACTGTGTTAAAAAGTGCTAATAAGTCAAATATGATGAAAACTTCTTAATATTGACTGTTAAATTTGGTTGCATAGAAATCATTGAGTGTTAAACTAGTAGCATAAAAACTGTTAAAGTGTAAGAGTGAGCACCTGAGGTTATCAAAAGAGAAACTAGAGACAGAGAAAGTAGAAAGTACTGTAGATATATATATGAATGAGGAAGTCTCCCAGAGTATTTTGTAATAAAGGAGAAACTAGGACAGTGGCTAGTAAGGAAGATGAGTCAAAGGACAGTTATGACAATATAGCATTTTTATACCAGTGAGATAATCACACAAAGAGGAAATTTAGTCATTCTAGAGGAAGAGAAAAAATTTCTAAATCCTTGGAAAGGTGAAAGTAGATGGGATCCAAAGACCATTTGGAAGATTGGTCAATATGAATTACCGACTCAGTTGATATAAGTGCATGACTGGTATTCTGCAAACTGCAGGTCATCCTGTACTAATGTGCATGCATGGCGTGTGTGTGGGCAGGTACAGTGTGCATGTGTAGTTTCCTAAACAAGCATTTTGCTTTTACATATCTGGACCCTTACGCAAATCTAGACTCTTAACTTTCTTTTGCCAACGTAGTTAACCTGCCACATTCCTCATATTCTTAAGTGCCAGCTTATGTATCACTTTATGTAGCTTGCTTTGGTTTCCCAGTGGAAATTTAGGGGTCCTTCTGCATTTAAATTACCCTTTTATATTTTCTTTAATGTGTTTATCACTCTACTGGAGTTCTTTTTACCTTTCATTTGTAATCTATAGTTTGAGAACAATGTTGTCTTTTCTTACAGTGCAAAGTACAATGCCTGAAACTAGTAAATGCTTTATAAATACTTGTTGTGTTATAGAAACTGTAATGCACAAAACTTTATAAAAACACCTGCATACAAGTGATTTCTGTTTAAATAGATGACCTTAAAAGCCAAAAATTGTACATTTCTGAAAACCACTTCCTTATAATTGTTTTAATATTGTAATGTACCTTAGTTTGCTATAAATCCATTTTCTGATCCATTTTTAGTGTGAATTTAAAAATTACCTATTGTTGGGGCCGGGGATTTAGCTCAGTGGTTCTGGCGCCTGTCTTGCAAGCACAAGGACCTGGCTTCGATTCCCCAGTAACCACATACCATACGGGGCATGGAGACTCACGCTCAGCAGCAACCAGTACCACATACCACAGTGCCGGGCGTGGTGGCTCACGCCTGTAATCCCAGCACTCACGAGGCAGAGGCAGGAGGATTGCTGTGATGTGAGTTTGAGGCTGAGCTCAGAGCCTGCCTGAACTACAAAGCGAGACCCTGTCTCAAAAAACCTAAAATAAATAAATAAATAAATAAATAAAAATAAAAATAAAATTTAAAAAAAATTACCTGTTGCATTCAATTCATTTAGGAAAATAGAAAACTTAGCTGAAAAAATTTAGAAAGTATATGTGAAATACCCAAAGTTTATTGCTATTTTTAGTAGATATTTTTGATTTTTTAATAGAACTTACAAATTTGTCCAATGCTATTTTATACTGGTTCTTTGAGCCTTTGTCTTCCTTTTATGTAATTTTTATACATGTCATTTTCTACATATAGTTTATAAGTGGTTTTTTTTTCTACTTAGAAATATGTGAAACAAGCAGTTGTCCCTCTGATAAGTCATCTTTTAATTTAACAACCGTTGTTGCTGAAACACTTGGACTTGATGTTCCAGAGGAATCTGTAAGTGATATTTATAATATGAATTAATGCCTGTGTCCATATAGAGCTATTCTTAGAAAACTGAGCAGGAGAGAAATTATTTTATCCAGAGACCATTGAATAAAGCCTTAGAACAAGGCCCATTTATATTGTCTATTCCAAAACAGTCCCAAAAAGCTCATCTTTATAATTCTTGGGGTATGAGTTAGAATTACAGGGGAAGAATAGCAGAGTGGATTTATTCTGCTTGTCCTCTTTCCTTCCTCTGCTTTCTTTTTCCTGTTCTCTCTTATGCTAAGGGAAGATCTAAATGCTTAGACTGACTTCAGAACACAGTGGGTCTTTGTGACATCCATTAAAGTAAAATTTGACTTGGAAAACAGACTGAATTCTTGCTATTACCAAGAACTGCTGATTCAGGTAAACCTAATTCTTGGGGACTGAGCCAGAGATTGGCCACAGCATATTTTCATTGTCTTAGTACAGTATTTACTTACTTATGTCCAGTATATTTTTTTCCTTGATTGAGTCCTAGAAAATAGAAAAATAGCAAACTTCTTCAACTTTAAGTTCTAGTTTGACATAATCTCCAAATAGCTTCCATTTGCTTAAGTTAGTAAATAAATGTGTGCTCCCTAAGGTTGTCTTGCTGTTGAATTTCTGAAATTTGAATTTTTTAATGGTACGTATTTGTTTTTTATCCCTTGTAAAATCCTTTCTCATTATACTTGTTTTATTTTATTTTTTTGGTGCTGATATTAAACCTGGCAGCTTTGCTTGCTGGCCACATATTGCCTCTCAGCTAAAGCCCGAGCCTTACTTTCTTGCTTAGGGAACAAAATCCCTGACAACTACAACTCAAAGGAGAGGTTTTGAGGGGTTTGTTTTATTTTGTTTTAGTACCTGTTCGCAGTACATGCAGTGTGCATTCATTTTACAGAGTGTGCATGTGCATAACACAGCTGGGTCTTTTTCATCTCCTCCCCCTTCCCTCCCTCCATCTCTAAATTCCCTTTTCTTATTTTAATTCATATTGTTATTATTTTTGGTTCATGTTTACATTCATTGTGGGTATTTAGTACATGTACATGACATAACGGAAAATCTTTCTTCTCCTTCCCTTTCCCCCTGCCCTCAACCGTGGTCTCTTGGACCCCTACATATTTGCAAAAGATCTGTCTCCTGTTTCCTTCCGTCATTCCTTTCTTTTGCTCTTTATACTTTGCCTTACTCAAATAAAGGATGCTATTTGGTATTTAAGCTTGAGGAAGGGTTTATTTTGCTTCATGTTACAATCCATGGTCAGCAACTATCAAACCCAAAAGGGGATGGGAAAGGACCCCTGGAGGAATGCTGGTCACATCATGGCACCCAGGAGGCAGAGAGAGGGGAGGGGCAGAGGCTGGACACAGCACCCTTCCAGGTCACATCCCAGTGGTCTGCCCCCAGGATGCCACAACAGGCCCCACCTTCTGACAGCCCCACCCTCGTGCAGTCCTCTTCTGAAAGCCCTGCCTGTGAGGACATAGGCCTCTAGAGGACATACTCTATGTAATGGTACCAGATCTGCTTCTTAGGAACTGAGCCAGATTGGCACTAACATATTTTCATTATTTTAGGACCCACTTACATCAAGCATGTTTATTTTTTTCCTTGATTAATCCCTTGAAAATAGAAAAGGTGAATTCTTTAATCCTTGTTTGTTTTGACACAATTTTAAAAGTTTTCCTTCCCTTTAGCTAGTAAATGTGTATGTGCTCTCATAAAGTTGTCTTGCTGTTGAATTTCTAAAAATTGGCTTATTTGGGTTATCCTTTTGAGGTCTGTCCTCACGGATGTGGTGACACGTGCATGTAATCCTAGCTACTCAAGATGAGACAGGACAGTTGCAGATTGGAGGCAGTCTGGGCAGGTTAGGGAATCCCATCTGAAAACAGAGAAAAAGTGTTAAAAGCTGAGGATGTACTCCAGTGGTAGAGCTCCCATGAGTTTGATCTCCAGTACTACACACAAAAAAACCTAACCTCAAATGGTAATGGGTAGTTTTTTACTTTTGTACTTTAAATGTATTTTATTGATTCTAATTCTCTCCTAGTTAGAAGCCTAATAGTTTGGACAGCAAGTCAGTAATTTAGATATCAAATTTGTTAAAGAAGGTGAAATCTGAAGACTTGCTGTTTGTGGTGTGCTATTTGATGATGTTGGTCAGAGACCAACAGCATCAGCATCACTTTTGAAGTTGTTGGAGGTACAGAATCCAGAGCTCCTGAGTTTGCCTATAACAAGATCTTCAGTGGACATGTGTGTGTGTGTTAAAGTTTTAGAAGCAGTACTTGCTAAAGGATCTTTTTAATTTATCTGTATTCTCTTCGCCTCATTTTAATAATTGTTTTTGGAATTGGAGTTTTGTATACCAGTAGTAGAATATATTTACATAAAATACTGATAGTTTTCTCTTTTAAAACTTAATATAATTCAGGGCTGGGGATTAGTTCAGTAGTTCCAGCACCTGCCTTGCAAGAGCAAGGTCCTGGGTTCAATCCCTAGTAACTACACACAACAAATCTGGGCATGGTGTCTCATGCCCACCTGCAATCAGCACCACATACCACAGTGTCAAGCATGGTGACTCACTCCTGTAATCCCAGCCTTGGGAGGCAGAGGCAGAAGGAGTTCAAGGCTGAGTTCAGAACCAGCCTGAACTAAAAAGTGAGACACTGTCTCAAAAAACTAAAAAAAAAAAAAAAAAAACTTAATACAGTTCATATTTTTATTGTAATGAAATTCAGGTAATATAAAATTATTCATTTCAAAATGTGCAGCTGTTTCAAGGCAGGCACAGTGACATCAGTCCTTAATGCCATGAACTCTGAAGGGCTGAGGCAGGAAAACTATAAGTTTGGGCCTAAGCTGGGCAATTTAAGCAACTTGCAAGGCCTTGCTCAAAATAAAAGAACTAATTTGAAAGACTGAGGATATAGCCCAGGGTGAATGTTGTAGAGAATGAATGAAATACTGCAAAAATAAATAACTAAGGTGTACAGTTTAGAGGTATTCAGTATATTCATAATATTGTACAGTTACCACCTTTTCAAGCATGCATAATATTCTGTTATATGATTGTGCTTCATATTTTTCTATTGAAGGAATCTCAGGGTCCTATGAGCCTTCCTGGTGATGAGCTGTATTGCTCTCTGGAAGGAGATCGCAACAAACAGCCTTTTGAAGAATCCATGAGAAACACAAAAGATAGTTTAAGGTAATTTGGGGCACTTTGGTGAAAACTTATAACTACTGTTGAGCTCCCATTAGAATTAAAGCAGTCAGTACAGTATTTAAGAGCTCCCAGTCTTCTCTTCTGCCCCTTTAAAGGTCCAGCCATCCCTTTCTGTGTTGCAAATCCTCGTGTTATACAAAGACACTTATGAGCTGGATGAGTTTCTAAGATTGTATTGTATCCTGTTTCTTGCTAATTTCACCTGTCAATATAACAACCCTTTAAGACAGATTTTAGTGCCCTCCCTTTATCTCTTTTGCAAATGAAAAAAAGGAAACCTCTGAGATTATATGTCTTAGATGTTAAGTACTAAACCCAGAGCTCTTAGCCATTCACTGTTTTCACACTTAAACCTTGGGCTCTTTCTGTAGCTTTTGTATTCTTTGCTAGAATAGCTGAGTTTGATTTCATAATTTAAGGGTTATGGAGTTGGAGATGTCCAGTAGTAGGCTCCTTGCTTAGTAACCAGGAAGTCTTTGCTTGATTTCAGACGCTAAAAAAAAAAATCTCAGAATTGTGTTCTTAGAATTCATTAAGACTTTTTTAAATAATGAAATTATTTAAATTAATTAGGGGTAAAATTAGGAATATTAGCATATTGAAACATGTTTCTTGTACCATTTTTCTCAGCTTTTTGTCTCCCAAATGAAAAGACTCTTAAAGTTATACTGTATCTTAAATTTGCATTAGTCATCTCCCTTTAGTGATAGGTAAAATCTCACTATTCTGTGTTAACCAACAGTTTTCTGGTTGTCTTTTAATTTTTACCGTATTTCTTTAGTAGGAAAAAATTGTCTTATTCTTTATTTAGATTTTCAGATTCTTCTTCAACATCTCCTCAAGAAGAATTGATTCCTCGGGTGTTATCTCCTGTATTTGTGCCTCTGCCTAAAAGGAGCTTGGGTTTGAGTACAAGTTTGTCCCCTTCTCTTTTAGACACTGGGAAACAAAGCCGTCTCAAAACAGCCCCTTCCAGCAGCACTTCTATTTGTAGATCAGAGAAAACTAGATCAAAATCTGAAGATAGTGCCCTTTTCACACATCATAATCTTGAATCTGAAGTGAGTAGGCCCATTAGCCAGTCATCTTCCATTAAACAGGTTCTTAAAAATATAAGTGAATCCGCAAATGAACAAGATATTACTGATCACATGAAAGATACTTTTACTGATAAACATATAGTGTCCCTGAAATCAGTGGGGGCCAGAACATCCAAAAGAAAGAAAACTGAGGAAGAAAGCGAACACGAAGCAAGCTGCCCCCAAGCCTCTTTTGATAAAGAAAATTCTCTTCCTTTTCCAATGGATACTCAATTTTCCATGAATAGAGACCATGTTATGGATAAGCCTCTGGATTTGTCTGATCGGTTTTCGGCTGTTCAGCGTCAAGAGAAAGCCCAAGGAAATGAGACTTCCAAAAACAAATTCAAGCAAGTGACTCTTTATGAAGCTTTTAAGCCTATTCCAAAAGGCGCTTCCTCAAACCGTAAGGCCTTGGATGGGGGCTCCATGGTACCCAAAGATTCCCCGGAGGAGTCCTGCTTACAGGAGTGTATCCGCCAGTCTTTGCATAAATCCCCTCTAGACAGTAAAACACCATTACTTATTAAAGAAGAAAATTCCATCTTCAAAATCCCTTTACGTCCACATAAAAGTTCGGAGACAGAGAATCTTTTTGATGATATGAAGGTTTGTGTTAAATGTTTAAGGATTTTGATTAAAATCACTTTATGTGATTTCATCTGGATGCTAATAATCATTTCTATTTAGGGTGCTAGTTCTAATGAACCAACAAAAAAAACCAGGTCAGTCCATGGAGGATGTGAACTTGCATCAGTTCTTCAGTTAAATCCCTGCAGAATTATCAAAACAAAGTCTAACAGCAACCAAGGTATGTACCCCACAAGTAGGATTTCAATTCTTCTTTAATGACTTTGAATTGGAAGTTATTTTGAAAAATTTTTTAAATTTCTTCCCTGCATGTTTATGTTCATAAAATGATTCTCATTGGCTTCATTTTACCTGCGATTTTTCTGCTTTTTTACTTTTTAGAAAAGTAGTTTAGATATTTTGGTATCTGCTTTTATAGGTGATTTTTGTAGACTTATTTTTTGTAGCTATTTCCTCTACAGAAGCTTTTAAAATTTAAACTGTACAGAATTTTGAAAATAAAAATAATCATCCAGGGCCGGGGATTTAGCTCAGTGGTTCCGGCGCCTGTCTTGCAAGCACAAGGACCTGGGTTCAATCCCCAGTTAACCACATACAATACTGGGTATAGAGACTCACGCCCAGCAGCAACCAGTACCACAGACCACAGTGCCGGGCGTGGTGGCTCACGCCTATAATCCCAGCACTCGGGAGGCAGAGGCAGGAGGATTGCTGTGATGTGAGTTGGAGGCTGAGCTCAGGGCCAGCCTGAACTACAAAGCGAGACCCTGTCTCAAAAATAAATAAATAATCATCCAAACCTTATTTCTCACTCTATAGGTAATTCGTGCTTTTTATTTCATTTACATGTTCTTGTATAAGCATGAATATATAAATTATTTATATAGATTTTAAAACTTGTAAACATTGGCCGTGTGTGTGTGTATCTTCTGATAATTTTACTATTTAAAGGTGTCCTTTTGTGCTAATGTTTTGTCCAAACATTTCTGTAATTCATATATAGTATTTTTCTTTTTTTCTTCATTGACAATTTATTCTTTCATTCTGGGCTGATTTTCCTTTTTTCCTGAAGTATGTTTTTGTTCTTCCAGCATGAAACCATTTTGTTCACTCTCATTCCTAATTTTTTTCGGTTTTTTTTTGTTGTTAGCTTCTTGACGGACCTTGGGATTGTAATTGCCTGTTAGCTTTTTATAGTCTGCCTGAAATTACTGTCCTACTACTTCATGTTCTATAGCTATATTTCATGTATTTGTTGAGTCGTATATTTACATACAGTATATTGAAAACCCTTCCAGGCAATATTATATGGTCAGCATTTTAAAAATATTTTTATTGAAATGTAATTTATATGCCATAAAAATTCACTATAGAAGTTTCTGATTCAGTGATTTTAGTAAATTTACAGAGTTTTTCTAGCTCTGTCACTATAGTCTTAACTTTAGAACAGACATCACTCTGTTGATTTTCCTCTTCTACAGCCCTAGGCATCACTGATCTCTCTTTTGTGTCCATAATTTATCTATTCTAGAGATTTCATACAGATAGAATCTTTTGTGATTCACCTCTTTCATTTGGTCAAATGTCTTCTATTTTCATGCATATTATAGCATGTATTGATATTTTTTTCATACTGCTGAATAACTTTGTGTACCAGATTTTTCATCCATTAATAGAAAATTATTCCTGTTTCCTATTATAAATAATATTGCTGTGGGGCCGGGGAGTTAGCTCAGTGGTTCCGGCGCCTGTCTCGCAAGCGCAAGGACC
>PVIR01009029.1:11887-26126 GCA_004026965.1 Petromus typicus | reverse complement strand
TAATAATAATAATAATATTGCTGTGAATATTTGTGTATAAGTTTTGTGTGGATGTATGTTTTCAATTTTTCTTTATATTTAAGGGTAGAATGCTAGATCCTGTGTCAACTCTGTATTAAACTTTTGAGGGCTGCCTGTTTTCCAGAGTAACTATAAATCATTTCAAATTCCCACCAGCACTGTGTGTGGAATGCAGTTTCTCCACATCTTCACTAACACTTGTTATCTTTCATTTTGATTCTAGCTATCTTCGTAGACATGACATAGTGCTTCATTTTTATTTTGTTTTTTCCTGAGGATTGATGATATTGAATATCTTTTTACATGCTTATTAGCCATTTAAACTGTCTGTTCAGAGCCTTTTCCTATTTTTAATTTGAAAATTTGTTTTTTTATTGTAAGTTATATATCCTTTACAAGTCTTACTAGACTTGTTAATTAGCTGTTTTTTTTTGTTTTTTTTTTTTTTGAGACAGGGTCTCGCTTTGTGGTTCAGGCTGGCCCTCAGCTCAGCCTCAAACTCACATCACAATCCTCCTGCCTCTGCCTCCCAAGTGCTGGGATTACAGGCATGAGCCACCATGCCCGGCACTGTGGTGTGTGGTACTGGCTGCTGCTGGGTGTGGGTCTCCACACCCAGTATTGGGGTGATTATGTGGTTACCGGGGGATCAAACCCGGGTCCTTGCGCTTGCAAGACAGGCGCCGGAACCACTGAGCTAACTCCCCGGCCCTTGTTAATTAGCTTTAAAAAAATTTTTTTTCTCCCATTCTGTGAGTCTCCTGACATTCTAAAGTGATGAAAATTTTCAAAATCTATTTTTAATTGCATATTTTTCTCTTTTTCTAAGATTCATCCTTTGAAAATATACAGTGGAGTGTAGATCCAGGAGCAGACCTTTCTCAGTATAAAATGGATATTACTGTAATAGATACAAAGGTAAATTAAAAAATAAAACCAAAGCCTATTTGCTTCTTCTAGTGAGTTATAGTGAACCTTCTCTCCTGACTTATTCTGTGACTTTTATTCAGATACTCCTTAAATGCATTTATTTATTCTGAAAACAAAGAAACAAAGATACTTGTTCTTCAAATTTAATGGTATTTTTAAAAAGATACTACTTTCTGCCTTTAAAGGCTTTTATTTAAAAAGCATTGGTATCATTTTTAAAATAGGCCAAACTACTAGTTATATTTTTAAAATATTTTTACAAAAAAATCCATATGCTATGATTAGCTTTAAAATACTATCCCATCAAGAAATTTCTCCTCCCCATTGACTAATTGTTTAGGAACTGCATTTTTAAAAATAAGTCATAATGGAAATACTTTTTCGCTTTATATTTATATTTTATTTTGTCTCTTTGACTTGGTAATATATTAGTAACAGTGTTTAATAGTTGCTGAAGTAATTTATGCCCATCAGGAAATCAAATTAGATTACTACAGTCATTGTGGTTAGTTGTGCATTATTATTCATTCCGGTGAGGCAGATTGGGAAAGATGCAGGGCAAGGGCATTCCGTGGTGTCTGGGTCTCTCTTACGTGGATAGGAGTCCTCCTTTTCCAAAGCTACAATACTGGTATATTAACATGATATGTTTTACAGTATGTAAAACCTGAAATCTCATTCCAAACTCTAAAAGCAAATCTAATTTGATGCTTAAAGATAGAAAAGTTTATGTGTATTTTGCCTAAAAATAATTATTAAATTTTGGACTTTAGGATGGGAGTCAGTCAAGATTAGGAGAGACAGCAGACATGGACTGTACATTGGTCAGTGAAAGTTTACTCTTAAAGATGAAGAAACAGGGGCAAAAAGGAGAAAAAAGTCCAAGTAAGATTTGTTTTTGTAAAATTTTAAGTAAAATGTGGAATGAAGTTTGTATTTATACCATTGTACTGATTGACAGTGAACTCTTTATCACTGCTATGCTTCTCATGTAGATTCCCCCCAGGCCTCAAGGAATCACAGGTGAGGCTTTGCAGAAGTGGCTGGATCTAGAGTGTGTGACACTGGGATTGATTGATAGTGTTATGCTAGGACAAAGGGGTGAGTGCTACCTGCCCAGTAACCTGGATAACATATAAGGGACAGAATGAGGCTTGTCACTTATTGTTGTTGCTGCTTGTCTTCTGTGTAATGCCTGTTTGCCATGCCAGCAGCCAATTGTGGACTGAAACCTGTACAAACTGTGAACCAAAATTAACTTTTCTCCCTTAACTTTGGGTGTCTGGTATTTTGTCTCAGCTACTAGAAAAGTAACTTAAGAGTAGGAGGATTCTTTTCCCTGCTGTTATTATTTTTTTTCTTTTTTCTTTTATCTTTTTTTTTGAGACAGTTTTGGGCTAGTCCTGAGCTCTCTATGTAGCCCAGGCAAACTTCAAACTCAGAGCAGTCCTCCTGCCCCTGCCTCCTGAGTGCTGGGATTATGAGTGTGAGCCACCACGCTTTGCATTGTGGTATGTGGTACTGATTGCTTGTGGGCATAAGTCACCATGCCTGGCGTTGTGATATGTGGTTACCGGGGATTGAATTCAGGACCTTGCTTTTCCAAGGCAGGCACTGGAACCACTGACTCCCTGGCCCTCCCTGCTGTTAATTTTATGTCCCTTTTAAGCAAACTTATTTTCAGTGTTTTAGAAAAAAAAATCTTTAGTCAGAATAATTTTATTTGAGAAAGAATTCAGATTGTTTCCAGGGGTCAGTGGGCTACAAACAGCTACCAGTTTTATTGTGAACAGCCTCATTCATTTCTTTGTGTTGCCTGTAGTTTCTTGTTCCAGATGCGGATAGAAATGAGTATTTGATGCAGAAACTGTGTGGCTTGACAAGCCTATTTTATTTTCTGACCTTCTAAGAAAAAGTTGCTTATACTAGATTTAGACAATTTTCCTAAAGAGAGCGAAAGGGGATCCAAAGAGTCCATGTATGTTAGTCACTTTCTCTTCACAAGGACATAATCCCTGACACCCACAATTTAAAAGAGAAGTTATTTTAGCTTATCTTTTCAGTTCATTTTCTACTGGCTCCAAGCCAGGAGAGCATCACAGGGGGCATGGTGTAGGAAACACTCCCCATCTCGAAGCAGCCACGAAGCAGAAAGAGAAGGGAGGAACCAGGAAGGGAGATTCACCCTTCCTGATCATGCTGCCAGTGCCCAGCTCTCCACCCAAGCTCAACCTCCAAACATTAAATTTAAATATAGCATCCTCATGATTCAGTTACCCTTCAGAAGTGGTACCTCTGAGCCCCTGAGGCTCCTAGTGGGATACCTGGTATAAACCATGATACCATGTTAGAATTTTTAAAAGCAGTGTGGTGAGGAAAGAAAGGTCAGTTCTACTGATAAATATTAGTATAGACTTGCAGAATAGTGCTGAAAAATGATAATGTGTATGTGGAGTTAATCTGCTATAGTCCACTTTTACAGGAAAGGGAATTTCATCAAATCGGGGATCTACAGCCCTTGATTGACAGTGAGAAATATTTTTTTAGCATAGATAACACATTTATTTATTCATCCCCATCCTCATTTCCTTTTTTCTTTTTTTTATTCATAACTGTTTGCAGTACCTAATGATTACATCCATAGTAGAGAATTGGTATGTGTACAAAACACATCTTATGTACTAAAAAACTTAATTCTTCACCTAAAAACATGATTTTCCTAAAATAGTTGCAACAGTGGAAGGATTTTGGTAGCGCTGCCATCACAACTTTTCTGGCTATAACACATGGCATGACAACAATTGCAGTTTATCTCCCTCATAGATAGAAGAGTTAGGACCTGCCCCTGGGCTTGCGGTGCAGAAAGCAAACAGCTGATCTTGCCAAGTGAAGGAAAATTTTGATAATCTTTGCCTTATATCTTTGTCCTTTAAACATGATTGAGCAGATGGCTGTCAACATCACATTATAAAAACACCATGTAGAATATAGACATTGTTGAGGCTCATTTTTAAAAAAATCAGCCCCATAAAGTAAAACCTTTTTCATGCGTAGAATTGGTTAGAATGAAATACACCAATGAAAACTTTGTATTACTGCTAATATTTTAATTCAAAAAATATTTTCTAGAAGCCAATGGTGGCATACATATCTTCCCAGCTACTCAGGAGGCTGAGGTGGAAGAAATCCTATTTAAGGCCGGCCTGGGCAACTTAGCAAGACCTTATCTATAAGTAAAAAGTTTAAAATGGCTGAAGGTGGAAATCAGTGGTAGAGAGAGCTCTTGCATAGCATATGAAAAACCCTGTTGTTACCTCCTAAGGCTTCATCAGCTCAGCCCTGGATCCATCAACCCGGGACTCTCTGGGTTTCTGGGTTTGTTGGCCAACCTGTAGCCAAGAAAATGAGAAAAATCCACAAAAAATGGAAAAATCAGGGTTTTTTTCCTCCTATAAATCGAGCTTATTTTATCTTTAAGATCTATGAAAATCTTTTGTAGTGAGTTTCCTAAAAAAAGAAAAAAGGCACTATAACCTTTCATAACTTTATATTCTGAAGCTACAGCTTTTCTTAAAAGTAGAATTTTTATAATATAATTTTCTCTGGATAGGGAGATGTAGCAGTTACTTGACACAGAGTAATCTTCTTCGGCCACTGCTCTACACATTTCTAATTTTTCTTAAACTCTGATTGGTTGGTTGGTTGGTTGATTGGTTTTTGAGACAGGTTCTTGCTAAGTTGTCCAGGCTGGCCCCAAACCTGCAGTCCTCCTGCTTCAGGCTCCCAGAGTTCTGGGATTACAGGCACATGCCACCTGACCTCACCAAACTCTGGTATTTTTTTAATGTAGTGGGAAATGTAGTTGGAGCTTCAAGATGAATTTAGCATTTTCACATATCAAATAGAGCATTCAATGTGTTATGTCTTTCAGTTTTAAACTACTAGGAGCTAATGATAATGCAAGAAAAACTTTCTGCTTCTTCGTTAGAAAAATAAAACAAAATTCTAGACATTTAATATCCACTTTTTGTTTAAATTTAGCATTTGTCATCATTTATTATGGTATATTTTCTTTTCCTTGCAGATTCTTTGGTTTATATAAACTACACATGAACTGATAGGAAAAAAAATCTGTTTCTAAGAGATGTAGTTATATGACAGTAACAAAAATTAGCCTTCTCTTCACAAGAGTCGTGAGTAAAGGACAGTTAAAATCTCAACATAAAGTAAATACCAGAACTTCAGTGTTTACTCATGCCTCTTGCACCAGTTGTGAGAATTAAACCTTGTTTTCAGAATCATGATTTAAGAATTGTCTTTATCACTTCATTACATACATTGTAGTTTGTTACTGAGTCACCATGCTGATACTTACAACTGATACTCTTTAAAATCATCTTTTTTAACATGCTCACAACCCTTCACTACTTGTGTGTACTGAAAGTAAACTCTTCACAACTAAGCATAAAATCTGTATTACAATAATACTTTAAAGAATTTCTTCAACACTGCACACATATATTATAGATTCTTTTTTTAACCTCCTTCCATTCAGTTGATGAATTAATACTCTTTGGCAAGACTGCTTTCAGCTGACTTTTTTTTTGGTGGTGATGGTGATACTGGAATTGAATATAGGACCTTCACATTGAACTATACCTCTAGCCGTTTGGGGGTTTTTTGTTACTTTGGGAGTGTGTGTGTTTTAAACCAGTATCTCACTTAGTAGTTGAGTTGCCTGGCTGTTCTTGCTCTTATGAACCTCCTGCCTTAGCCTTCTAGAGTGCTGTGGTTGCAGGGAGTGCCACCATGCTTGGCAACAACTGACATTCATAGAATCATCTATTACACATACGTCTACAAGACTTAATACATTTATTTATTCAAAGAGTGCACTTTAAAGTAAAACCTGTCACTCACATAAGATTCGTGTTTTAAAGAAATGTCTTAAAAGACCTTATTACATTGTTCTCAGTTACTACAGTTTCATATTGGTTATATGGGAAAAAAAAGTCTTACTTTTTTGCTCTGTACTCATGCTCTTTTATCTAGACAGAGAAAGAAAGATGAATGATAGCTTTGAAGATATGTTTGATCGGACGACACAAGAAGAATACGAATCCTGTTTGGCAGACAATTTTCCCCAGGTGGTAAATGAATTGGAGGAATTATCCACAGCTGTTAGGAAACCAAATGGTAAAGTTTTTGTCTCTTTAGTTATTGCCTCTCTGTTACACTGAATTCCACTAGTGAAGACATCAGGGTAACTGACAGAAGTTTACTAGGGCATATTAAAGTTTTGTGAGTTTTGTGTAAATTTCTTTATTATTACTTATTTTGAAATAATTTCAAACTAAGAGTTGTAAAAAGTAGTGCTAAGGGTTCTCCTGTACCTTTTCTTTAACTTCCCTTTATGTTAACATCTTACATAACTATAAATACTTATGAGAAAAAGAAATTAATCTTGGTTCATTGTTATAAGTTTGTTTATAATATATACTTAAATTTTTTAAAAAAGTTTTGAGAAATTACTGTTAATTGCAGGAGAGTCTTTCAGAAAGTTTATCCCCATTTTCTGCTACTAATGTTTTCTTCATCCTTCATTAATACCTATTGTAATTATATACATAGTCAAGGTCTGTTACATTAGAAGCAAGTATTTTATAATAACCAAAAAAGAATGGGCTTACATAACTGGAACTCTTAAGTATAATCTAGATTGAAAGTTTAAATGCTTAATACTCATCTTTTTACTGTTAGTGAAGTAGTTAGAATTTTTAAGCTGGTACAAAGATTGTTTTATTTTAGTTCAAAGTAAACACACTTCCCACTGTAGCATAATCTATCTTGATTACATTATATTTACATCAGACATTTGAAATGATAGCTCACAGATACCTAGACTTAGGCTTGTTCAGTCTGTGATAAAAATATGATCAAGTAAATTTTGTAATAAAAACTTACAACTGCTTTATACATCACCCCCCAGAATAAAGAAAAAGAATATTCTTTTTTTTTTTTTTTTGACAACAGAAATATGCCATTTACTGGAGATACCGCTCCCTCCTCACAATGTCACTAAAACAATTTCAAACCACAATTACTTCTTGATCCTGGTCCATAACTGTCTGTACTGCTCAGTGTCAGAGTCATCAGTAAGCTCTGGCTCCTCTTCCTCTTGTGTTGGAGCTGAGCCTCACTCTTCCGGAACCTAGCCCAGCGTTCCTCAGGGACCAGGGTGTCCAGGTCCAGGGACATTGCCAACATGTGTCTTGGCTCCCGGAATCGGTTATGAACGGTGGAGCCGTCCTGCCTGACCAGCACCACTGGATAGAGCCATGTGCAGGCCTGGCAGTGCAGACGAGTGAGTGCAGCCCTAGTGTTGTCTCCCCAGCTAACAGAAGTGTGCCGGCAGCCAGGTTTGGATGCAGCTGCCTTCACAGTGCTCTGCCCAAGCACGCAGGTCCACAACCAAGTAGGCAGTGGTTGTCATAGGCCACAACCAAGTAGGCTGCCCATAGCTGCCATTCTACCTCAGGGCCTCATCATTGTGAGTGGCATTACTGTGTGACTGTTCAGGTCCGGAAACTGAGGCCAAGGAGGGGCCTCTCACAGGATGTTGAAAAAACAATATTCTTTACAAAGAGGTACTTTTTAATTTCTGTCCTATTTTTCCAGCTACATTTGATGCTGAGAATCCCATCTGACACTCACTGTCCCAAAATTCACTGTTCGTTAGCTTTGGTTAAGATATGCAAACACTGTTGTTTTATTTATTGCCAGCTCAAAGATTCTCATATACTTTATCTCTTAGCTTTTATTAATACTATTTTATTAATAAAATGTTTCCAGATGTGCATATCTAAGTTTACTTCTCTGGTAAATTACATTCCTCCCTTTCTGAATAATTGTTGATAACTTTTGTGTCCTTTCAGCTTACATTTAACATGTCTGAGACAAGTCCCATTTCTTTCCTACTAAATTCATTGTTATTTTACCCACTCAGACAAATACTTATTTTATTTTCTCAGCCATACATCACAGCCCTGCCTGATCTTGCTTTCTGAGAAAGAGCAAGTTTGAAGGATATTGTCAGAAGCTTGGTTCTAACACATTAATTCGCACCAGGCATTCAAGAAGTGTTTAGAAGGCAGGTGGCATGTGTTTAGAGTTTGGACAAGAAATTCATATTTTCAACTATAGCAACAGGGTAAACAGGTACTGAGGTTAAATGAGATAAAGAGGCAGAGAAGATCAAATGTGGGTAGAAATAATAATAGAAAAAATAGAAATAATAAATAATTAAAGATGCTTATAAGATGGTAAGTAGATAGATTCAAATCTGAGATTGAGAAGTGATAAGACTAAACTGAGCTTAATAAATACACAGTGGGCTTGCAGAGCAACACATACTGTTTCCATCCTATATTACAAGACAAAACTCTTTCTCCACTTTCTTTGCTAGTTCTTCTCCATTTTTCTGAGACCATAAAATTGCCATCCTTCAGACATCTGAACCTGAAATGCTTCCCTTTTTATTTGCAACATCTTGGTGATCTCACTCAGTTTTACAGCTTGAAATAAGAACCATCTACTTTCTCTTGACCTCCTGCCCCCAAATTATTTATTTTGAGCTTCTTATTCAAACTCTGAACACATGCTAACTTCCTTCTAAACACTTCTTGAATGGCTTCATTTTTCACCTTTTATGATTCTCTGGCAGTGCTATCTCCAAGTATATTTCATATCACTTGGCAGCTACCACCCTAGTCTAAACCACTGCTATCTCATATTTTTTACTGCAGGCCTCTTACTTGGTCTTTTTATACCAATTATTTCTCCTGCCCAGTCTTTTCTCTACAGAGAATCAAGAAGAATTTATTTTAAATGCAGATTAGATTGTGTTACCTTTTTGTTTAAAAACTCTTCAATGAGGAGAAGATGCTTGAATGCCAGTGAGTCCATTAAAAGATGTGTAGCATTATCAGTCATCCAGACATTAATACCACTTTACCCCACCGAGATAGTTGGAGATTGATAATACCTAACTTTGGAAATAGTGAAGAGCAGGTGGAATTCCATACACTGAAGATGGCAGTGTAGTGAAGTTAACTGTTAATTTTGGAACACAATTACTGTTAATTCTAAACAGTTTTATAGAAATTAGCCATTTTTGTTTAAAGTTACACATATACCTATCTGGTCACCCACCAATTTGACTCCAGTGTGTATCACCCAAGAAAAATTAAAATATGCTCAAAAAAAGCTATATTTAAGAAGGTTCATACAGTATTTATTCATAATCACTCAAAACTAGAAGCAACTCAAATGTCCATCAGCAAGTAAATAAATTAGCTGTGATACATTTATTTAATGGAGTGTTACTCATCATTAAAAAGATAAGAACCTCCAGACCCAACAACATGGATGAAAAATTGAACATGTTTACTATATAATTATGTACAGCCATATTTAAGCTGTTTCATAAAAGAAATCATACCTCAGGGTTTCTGAGGGCCCCATAGGAGAACATTCATATCCTCATGGATCTGATTTCATCTCCCTCATGGCCCCTCTTTATTTGTTAAATCTCAAGGACACTGACATTCTCATAGTTCCTATAACATACTGAAGTTTTTTCTATCTCGAAATCCTTACCTGTGATGTTCCCCACTCCACCTCTTCTCAGGGCTGACTTTTCATTTATCAGTTTCTATCTTCCATCTTCTTTCTCAAATAAATATTAACTGCTTACCTGCTTTGTGTTTAACTGTCCATTCGCTTGATGTCTGTTTCATTTACTGTAATGCAGGCTCCAAGATGATGGGGGACCTGTTCTCTCCCATTCTATATTGTATGTCCAGAACTTGGTTCTCTGTAAATATTGATTTTGTAATAGCATTTGGGTATTCGAATCTAGACATCTTGCGATTCAGATCCCAGATTCTGAACTCTAGTTCTTAAGTTTTATCACCAGTATTCTGATAAAATACTTTAATTTCCTTATTTTCTAGTTATTATTTGCCTTCAAAGCACATAAAAAAATCAACAGGACAAATAAATGAGATATACTAAAAGCTGACTTGTTTCTTGCCAAATGATAATGGGCATCTGATTGGTTCTTTCAATACATTCCCACCATATTAAACCACTGGTGGTACATGCATGACTGTCCTGTCGGATAGCTTGTACCACTGGTGGTACAAATCGCAGACCTAATCACTTCTTTTGTACAAATAAAATTAATAAAAAGCCAGTCATTGAAACATTCATGTATGTACCACTGGTGTTTCAAGCTGCCTGGCAGTGAGGCATACAAAGTACAGCTCCATCATGAATGTCTTAAAGTCTGAAATAATCTCTGAGATAATGATTTTTGGCTATTTGGAAACTCTGAGGAAAGATAGGAATGCTCTTTATTGTACAATAAAAAGGAGAAAAAATAGTGATTGAAAATATAAATGAGTTGCCCAGGGGACAAGAGTATGAAACTCCTCAAAAAGGCTTGATGCATGTTATATTTTTTTTTTCCAAACAAGCTAATTATTTCTCATTAAGTTCTACACAGTTTATGATGTGCTTGCATTATTTACAGCTCACGATGACAAACAAGATAAAGTCAAGCAGAAAGCATTTGTAGAGCCATATTTTAAAGAAAATGAGAGGTAAGTGGCTTTGATTAATAGCAGCAGTGAGTGAAATTACAACATAGTTGACTTTGTCTCAGTATCTCAAGCTATTAAATTGCTGCTTTGCTTAGAACAGAATAATTTATTGTGATCATAGCAAAAAGGACTGAAGAATAAAAGTGACACAGTTTCCAGAGAAAGACACTTAACCAGCAGCACTCATTGTAGACACTGGTAATAGTTTCTCTGCTGTTTATTTCATAACAAATACTATATATATATATATATTTTTTAAGGTTTTTTTGAGACAAGGTCTCGCTTTATGGTTCAGGCTGGCCCTGAGCTCAGCCTCAAACTCACATCACAGCAATCCTCCTGCCTCTGCCTCCCGAGTGCTGGGATTACAGGCGTGAGCCACCACGCCCGGCACTGGTATGTGGTATTGGTTGGCGCTGGAGTGAGTCTCCACACCCAGTATTGTTATGTGGTTACCGGGGATTGAACCCGGGTCCTTGCGCTTGCAAGACAGGCGCCGGAACCACTGAGCTATATCCCCAGCCCACAAATACTATATTTTTATTCTATTTTATTTTGAACTTTAAGAATAAAATTATTTCCTCTAACATTTTACGTAAGACTTTAAGTGTTGAATCTGAGGTTGTCATACTTTAATTATTTTATGAGGATTTTTAAAACTACAACAAAAACACCTTTTATGCATCTTTATTTCAAGTATAGTAGAGTTAAAGGGCAAAGTAGGGAAAGGTTTATATATTTGTCCAAGAGGAAGGAGGACAGAGAACTGTTATCAGGTAACTCATAATTTATTGAGTAACTCAGTTGTCAATTCCTCGAAGAAAAAAACACACAATATTTTGGATAGGTTACTGAAAATCACACATTGTATACAGTAGTTCTCATTTTTTTGTTTTGTTTTGTTTTGTTTTGTTCTGTTTTGTTTGAGACAGGGTCTTGCTTTGTAGTTCAGGCTGGCCCTGAGCTCAGCCTCAAACTCACATCACAGTGATCCTCCTGCCTCTGCCTCCTGAGTGCTGGGATTACAGGCATGAGCCACCACGCCTGGCACTGTGGTATGTGGTAGTGATTGCTGCTGGGCAATAGTCTCCACGCCCAGTGTTGTATGTGATTACCGGGGATCGAACCTGCACTTGCAAGACAGACACTGGAACCACTGAGCTAAATCCCCAGCCCAGTTCTCTTTTTTTTTTTGGCTGTGATTACATCATGGTTTATTTCCTAGCACTGGACACTTATGCGAGCACATGTAGTGCTGCAGCGACCAGCCTGCACTTTTCTCTCTTCATAATTTCGCTTGTGCATCTTTGGGAATAGATTTCAAGAAATAGGATGGTAGGTTAAGGACTGTCTCTCCTATCTTTCATATTAGAAATTTGTGGATTGTTTTAAAAAATTTAAGTACTAGTTTATCCTGAAGTTACTAGACTGCTAAAAAAAACACAAAGTAGGTAAAGGTATAGGGATGGTGGAAGTCTGAAAACTAACTTGGTTGCTTTTCCAACTAAGAATTCTAGCAACAGGGAGAAGAAGCTTCATAACTTTTTAGGTGACACTTTGTAGGAGGTCTGCTGTGGATGCCAGTGCAGCAATGGATTCCCTACTAAATTATAGTATACATCAGAAATAAATAATATTCAGAGGAAACAATATAGGCAAAATATATTCTGCATAAGTTTAATCTTAAACTATCTGGGGAAAATAGATACTTTTAGAAATATGTATTTATCCCTCCTATGTAGTATCTCCCTTTTTAGATTCACAGGTTGCTCCAGAGTTCTTGGGTTAAAACATAGATATATAAATTCAGGTACTTGGAAATAGAGCAGCTGAACCTTCTTGTAAATGAAAGTGTTTACCACATAAAGGAGCATATGTTCCAAATATGTCAAGGTGTACATGTGTTACAAACAAGTCATTTTAAAAGTCAGATTTTGTAATCAGACAATTTAGGATTACTGGGAATGTTTTATAGGGTGCTTGAAGGGGGTAAGGCAGGTCTCACTATGTTTGTCCTTCAGGTTGGCCTTGAATTCATTATGTAACTCACGCTGGCCTCAAACTTGGTGGCTGTCCTCCTGCCTCTGTCTCTGACTGCTAGGATTACAGATATATGCTGTCACACCTGGTGCTCACTGGAATATTTTATAAACAAAATATATATGTAACTTTATTTACACATCTTATAAGTTTTAAATTGTGTATATGGAACTTCTTTTAAAGCCAGGTACAAGTATATTCATTTTTTAAAAAATTTTACACTTTTATGTGTTTTTTTTCTTCTCAAATTACTCTAGAATACATTAAGCTATATCCCAGGGGCTTTGATTTCCCAGGTTTCCAGTGGTTCAGAGTAAGATCTAATGCATTTAAAAAGAAACACAAATAATAATCGAAGAAGTTTGAAGTACTTGGGATGCATAGAGGCAGTGAAAGGCAATGTCCACTTTAGACAAAATGGCAAATGGCATATGAACAGATAAATCTGTCCTTTGAAGGAGAAAAGGTTAGCCCTGAAATCAGGGTTCTTAGTAGTAGCAAAACTAAGACATTATTTTTTTTTTCTTGATTATGTTACTATTGCATTCAGACATGAAAATTTGGTTGGATATAGTGGATATTTAATAAATATTTGAAGAAATGTTTTTCCAGTATACTGAATAAGCATCTTAAAATCAACAATAAATGTTTCAGGGTTATTTCTTCAGTGAACTCTGACCTTTGTTAATTCAAATCTTAAATCACTTGATCTTTGTAATAGCAAATAAGTTAATTTTAAATTTAGTTTCCCCTTCCCCGCCCTCAGAGAGACTAGCCTACAAAATTTTCCTCATATTGAAGTGGTTCGGAAGAAAGAAGAGAGAAGAAAATTGCTGGGGCATACGTGTAAGGAATGTGAAATTGTAAGTACTAATGGAAATGCTGCTTTTATTTTAAAGCATGAGTTTATAGATAATAAAAACCATTTAACAATATTTGTATCCAGAAACATTTTTGAAATGAAAATGACAAAGTATAAAAGGTATACTGGCTCTCACCTGAAAGATGTAAAGAAGTGAAAGTGGAAGACCGTAGTTATCTTAGATTAAGCATATCTTAGACCTAAACCCAATTCATATGACCAGGTCAGACATTCATGCCATTTTTTCTTTTTCTCTTTCTCTTTCTCCTGTCTGCTCCTCTCCCGTCCCCTCCCACCCTCTCCTGTCCCCTCTCCTCTTCTTGGGATTGAACTCAGGACTTTCCAGGCGGGCATGGCATTACTGAGCTGCATCCCCAGCCTGCCATTTTTCTGTTCTGTATTTGCAAAACTGCTCATATGCACACATAGAGTTTCAGGAAAACCTTGATATTTCAGTAGGAAACTTTACAATAACATTTGTTTCTTTCACAAACTTAGGAAATTAGATATAATTAAGAAATGAACACTGGTTACCACTGTAAGCTTTTAATTTTTTTTTCCCTCTTTTTTCATTCCCAAAGTATGATGAGTATTGCTTCATTCTTAGAACACTTATATTTTTCCTTTTATGCACTGGCATAATAACAACTGAAAAAACTGCACACCTCTGAATTTTTTAAGTGGACTTGCAAGAATGAGGAATTTTTTTTTTTTTTTTTTT
>PVIR01009029.1:0-11787 GCA_004026965.1 Petromus typicus | reverse complement strand
GCCACTGAGCTAACTCCCTGGCCCCAAGAATGAGGAATTTATAGTGTATGAGTCATCTGTGTCACTAGGTACATTGAAGCAGGATATTTATTTATATTGTGAATATGAATTCACATTATCAAGTTATGTACATTTTTCTCATTTATGGAATGAACACTATGGACCAATACTAGCACTGATTACTGTTAATAATTAATAATGTCTGTAAACATTAATTACTGATATTATCATCAATATTTAGCTTCCATAGAAGAGAGAATGTTCTCATAAATGACCTGTTTAGCTCCTAGCTTATAATCAATAAAGAAGACACTCCATTTACTTTCCCTGTCAGTATTATGCAGATATGCCAGCTGATGAAAGAGAAAAGAAGTTGACTTCTTGCTCAAGACACCGCTTTCGCTATATTCCACCCAACACACCAGAGAATTTTTGGGAAGTTGGTTTTCCTTCCACTCAGACTTGCATGGAAAGAGGTAAGAGTATAGATTTTAGAATTAATTCTTTAAAACATTGTATATTCCCACGTCTGAGCCTTAAACTTTTCTCCATGATTCTGCTATGAGTTGGGAGTTAATTATGTTACATAAAAACAAATCCCTAAAGAATTTCACCTCTGGGGCTGGGGATTTAGCTCAGTGGTTCCGGTGCCTGTCTTGCAAGCTGGTAACCACATACAATACTGGGCGTGGAGACTCACGCCCAGCAGCAACCAGTACCACACACCACAGTGCTGGACGTGGTGGCTCATGCCTGTAATCCCAGCACTCGGGAGGCAGGGGCAAGAGGATTGCTGTGATGTGAGTTTGAGGCTGAGCTCAGGGCCAGCCTGAACTACAAAGTGAGACCCTGTCTCCAAAAATAAACAAATAAACAAAAATGTGGTGGTGGATATAGCTCAGTGAAAAGGCCTTGCTTGGGTTAGTATCCAGTCCACACAAAAAAGAAACCTGATGCTAGTGAAATCATTCATCAGTGCTAAGCTAAAAATAAGAAGAGCCATGTAAATTTATAAGGCATTAAGCAAGGTGAATTTTTACTGGATATATGCTGAACAAAATGTTTATTGCAAATATAGTCTCATAAATTTCTAATTTTTTTTTAAAGGTTACATTAAGGAAGATCTTGATCTTTGTCCTCGTCCAAAAAGAAGGCAGCCTTACAACGCAATGTTTTCTCCTAAAAGCAAGGAACAGAAGATCTAGCGGCTAAAGCAAAAACATAAAGACAGAGGGCACTTTTTTCTTTTTTACTTATTTATAGTTAGTTGGTATTAAACGTTGATTTTTTTTTTTTGATTTTCTGTAAATTGACTTGCAAATCAGTTTTTCTATTAAAAATGTTTTTAAATGGCATTTACCTACTATACAAATGACTATTTAAAATGCGGATGTGTTTATACTTTCTTTCTATTGCATCTTTAAAACCATAAGGTGCTTCAATTTTGCACTCTTAAGAGTTATTTGTTTACTGTTTTGGTAATTACAATTTTGAAAATACGGTAGTTGTCTGATTTGTTTGTACAAATATTTTCTATGCCATCTTCCTTTGATATTGACAGAAGTGATTTCATATTAGTCATTACAGATTTTCATTTTCTTGGCATTTGCTCTGCAGTAAGGCACATCAGTGCCTGACATTTAAGTCTTAAAAGAAACGCTAAATTTTAATAGTCTTAACGCTCCAGCTTCTTTCTCGCATGGAACTGGAATGACTTACTGAGGTAACCAAATATATGAGTAAACTGCACATTAGCGTCCTGCCCTGATATCATCATATTGCAGCTCTTCACGTGTTCTTCTCAAAATACTTTTTTTTTCTGATGCTGTTTTCAAGTTGAATTTGCTGAATTGTGTCTGTATTCAGCTTCAGTTGTTTTCTCTGAATTGACTCATAACTTCTAAAATAGATATATTGATTTAGCGACTCTCTTCCTCTGGGGCCTAGTGACAGATTCCATTAAAGTACCTGACTGTGTGTGTCACTTTTTTAATGGCATTTTGCTTACCAATGTGTTCCTTCAACCCATACCCCAACAATATTTATAAGCAAGAATACAAGACACACTGAATGGAATGGCTCGTTAAATCTAAGTAATTTTATAGATAGAATCTTCTTAGTTCCTAAAATTTTTCTTATTTAGTCTTACTGCTCAAAGTTACCTGTGTAAATGACAATCAACTAATCTAAAAAAAAATTATTGAGTATCTACTATATGCCAACAACTGTTACACTTTTCACATAGATTTTTCTCTTTCATACCTCAAATAATCCTGTGAACTTGTATATCACTTAGTAATGTTACACGTCACAAAACAGAACAGCAGATTAAACAACAAATGATTTTTCTCACCCTAGAAGTCTGTAAGATAGCAGTCCAAGAATCCCAGTGCAGCTTCATGATGCCCCCTAGCTTTCTGCTCTTCTGCGTTTTATATCCAACTTTTTTCTTTATGGCTAAAATTAACTATGCTAACCCTAAAATCATGCCCACAGTCTATGCAAGAAAAAAGTAATGTTTGGTTTTATCTGCTTAAATGTTAATACCACCACTGTCAGAGGCTTAAGCAGGATTATAAATTTGAGCAACTTAGTAAGATTTGATCTCTAAATTAAAAATTTTTAAAAGGGGGGCCGGTGAGTTAGCTCAGTGGTTCCGGCGCCTGTCTCGCAAGCGCAAGGACCCGGGTTCGATTCCCCGGTAACCACATAACAATACTGGGTGTGGAGAGGCACACCCAGCAGCAACCAGTACCACATACCACAGTGCCGGGCGTGGTGGCTCACGCCTGTAATCCCAGCACTCGGGAGGCAGAGGCAGGAGGATTGTGATGTGAGTTGGAGGCTTAGCTCAGGGCCAGCCTGAACCACAAAGCAAGACCCTGTCTCCAAAAACCTAAAAAAAAAAAAAAAAAAAAAAATTTTTAAAGGGCTAGGTAATGACCTCAGTTTGAAGACTTTGAACCTAATTTCCAATACTGCAAAATATAGTTTCCTGGAAAGCCTTACCATATAATATTCCCTGCAGTCACTTTCATACCTCCAGCAGTCACATTTGTCACTTGGCTACATCTAATAACCATATAGTACGGTCAGACTACATGGTTGTCGACTTCCAGAATCAGAGCTCACATCCTCCTTTGCAGTGCCTCTGTATGCCAGGAACTTGAGAGACAGCTACATTTGAGTGGGGTACAATACAGTATGCAATTCCATCTGTACACCTTTAGTAGATTCTGCTTTTTGAGAGGGCAGCCTAAGCAGAGAGGGACTAGATGATTGTTTACCTGATAGAAGCTTGTCAACTATCTAATTCATTTGTAGCTATCATGTTTTATCCTTATCCTATGAGGTTGGGTGAACTAGGATTTCCAATTTTATCTGCTGTTGATTAGCTTTACTTTTAAAGAGTAATGAATAGATAATTGATTTTATTGACTTCCAGGAATCATACCCAGCTCCTTACTTACACTATGGCAAGCATTCCGCCACTGACCTATATGCCTTTGCCAATATAGGCACTTTTTAAAAAGCCCCTTGCGTTAGAAGGGTACATGTTCATGACAGGGCTGTAATTCATATATCTCACTGCCAGGCGGCTTGAACCACCAGTGGTACATACATAATGCTACCACTTACTCCACCAGTGATTCATGCCACTGAGAATATATTAAATTTAAATGGCCATTGATGATAGTGTACTCTCAAACTTTTCTTTTAAAAAAAAAGCTTTATACATTTGCAAAATATCTATATAATATACATGATAGGAAGTATTTTCTACCATGTATTGGTTACTGAGTATATATAGTTGTATTTGTCAGGTTGTCTGCAAGCTTTTTAAATTGAGCTCTGATTTAAACTTCAGACACAGAACCTATATATCAACATTTAACTTTAAGTAAAAGCCTTCCTTGCCTTTGGTACTCTGATTAAACCATCTGAAACCTAAGGTTGTCAATGGCAACAGTTTAAAATGAATTAACTGAGTATCCAAATACACATAGAAAACATAATGTTCCCTTGAGATTAAAACCAAATGAAACAGAAGAATATGCCCTAATACTTTCCATGCAGTGAAAATCTTTCCCAGAGTGTACCTGGAGTAGTCACTGTTAATAAGCCCAATGTATTAGAAGCTCAGTTTCATTAGCACCTACTATGTGCATTTTTAAATGCATGCAATGCATTCTTAGGCCTTCTAAAGCTAACAACTTTGAAAGACTACAAAGAATCCTTCAAAGATTGTCTTTAATTCACAATTCACTTACCAAAGAAAAAGTAGTGACACATAAATCTAATGACAGATAATTTGTTTATATTGCAAACATTTACAAAGTGCTTTATCTGTAAAGTGCAGTGTTTGTATCAGGCAAAAGTTGAAGAATTTTCTCTGAAGAGTGAGCTTTAAAAAAAAATGTCTACGGATCTTCCAGTCTTTGCATCTTAGCAAGCATGAACGTAAATTTGCAAATACTATTTCAGAAGTAAGTATTTGCATTGTATCTCAGATTCTACCATTCAGTTATCTATTCTCAACATACCTAATAGGTTAAGAGACATCTTTTCTCTTTGTTAATGCTATAACAGTGTCCTTATACTTGAGTTCTTCAGCATGCACTCAAGAAATAATGAAAGTTGTCTACTATCATGCCAGCAGAGGCCAGAAGAGAGCTGTTTTTAGGGAAATCATCAATTGTAAGCTACAGGATTGAGCAACCCTCAGAACATTTCTAGGCCAGTTGTGATCACATACTCCTGTAGTCCCAAGCAGTTGGGAGGCAGAAGCAAGAGGGTCAAAAAGTTCGGGGCCAGCATGGACTACATACAGAAATCCTGTGTGGGAAAAAACATGCATATCTTTTGTGGGGTAAAAAATACATGAATGGTGTACCTTTGGGTCAATGATGAAAGCTCATTCAACCAAAAAGAACTTCCAGCATAGCTATTGTTAGAATAAAACAATGGAAAAAAGCAAGAATTTATGGTCTTAAGATTTTGAAAATCAACAAATATGTCATACCTGCCATGTGCTGAGCATTTCAGAATTCAAAATTTATAAGCTTCTGTTACCTTGTGGGAGCAGAGACATAGACACAAAGATGCCTAAGAGGTTAAAGAATGAGCCAGCATGATGAAGAAATCTTAGATGACTAAAACCCAACCTAGAAAAATGAGAAGCAAGGCGCTAAGTGGGGAGACTGAAACATGGAAATGCTGAGTTAGGGGGACCTGACAGCACTGATGATTCTCACCTCTCCCTCCAAGAGTGAACAGAAGCTGAAGACATGATTGCCCAGGCCTTGGGGGTGAAGCTGTGTTGCGATGCATCAGGGACCTACAGTTCGGTTTTGGTTCTTTGTTTTATTTTTTCAGGTGTGGTGGTTCTTTTCCCTTCAAAAATGTCTGTAAAGCCCCCTGACGGTACTTGTAAGAGGCAGGAAATTTGTGTCTTGAACATAAAAACAGAGTTAAGACGAGCCTTTAGGCTGTGATTTCCAAACCTATTGGTAGCAGATCCTTTTTTTCTAAATTGGGATGTTATAATTCACTCCAATAGATAGTGACACTTTTTTCAAAGAGACGGTCTAAATCACTAAGTTGCCTGGACTGGGCACAGACTTGTCCTCTTGCCTCAGCCTCTCAGAGTGCTGAATTTACAGGTGTTTGACATGCCCAGATGACAAGTATACTTTAATGAGCCAGTTTTATTTCAGTTCTTCAAATTTGACATCTTTTAGAATTGAATTGATAAAGCTAGAGGAATAATTGTGAAATGAGACGGATAGTAGGTGGCATCTTAGCAGTTTTGATATTCCCGTAAAATGTGTGCTATACACCAGCCCAGTTAAATCAAAATATCTGAGGATAAGGTCTAGGTACCACTACTTTTTTTAAGTTTCTAGCATGCATGATCTAACATGCAACCAAGTGAAGGCTACTCCAAGTCACTTCACACAAGTGCAGTGGTATTCTGATTCCATGACCCCTGATATTTACATTTTCTTTACATTACCAGATGATGCTGATGCTGCTGGTACAATGACTATGAGAACCTAATCATAAAAGTCACGCAGCTGCTTAGTAAGTAGTGATATCCAGGCTCCTAATTTAATTTAGGTACAGTCTGAGTACTTATATTTTTCACAAGCTCCCAAATCATTAGTACAAGGCAAATGAAGTACAGTTGACTCCTAACTTAAGAACTCAACCTGGTCCCGAGGGCTGGTTGTAACTCACATTAGTTGTAAGTCACTACAGCTGAAATCCGGATGTTTACCTAGGCACGCACTAGAGATAACGAGATAGATGAATCTTTCATTAACCTAGTTAACCAAGTTGTTTGTATGTTAGGCCAGTCGTAACTTGAGCCCCTGTATTGCTCTGACCACTGAAAAAAACTAACAAAATGTTAAAAACTTCAAATATTCTCTGACAGAAAATATTTCAAAGTAAATAGTAATGCATTTTGATGAAATGTGTTTTTGGGGAGTGAGGCAAGGGTAGGTCAGGTATGCAAGAGAGTAATTCAATCATTGTTATATTTCAAGTGTGAAGAGCACCTAGGCTAAAATGGTAGCAGTGGAATGGAAAAGAAGAAACCAAAACCCCTGAAACGAAGTTACAGCCACTTAATCTCTGTGTGTTGCATACAGAACTGGCTGCTGAGGATACAAAGGTCAGTGTGACGGTGTTGCAGTACGCCTGTACAGGACTCAAAGATAAGTAACATTGCAAAGTGAGTCACTGGACTAGGACTCCTTTTGGAAATGAAGTACCCTTGTTCCACATCCTAATTATAATTGTAAAAAATTTTTTTATGGAATTATGGAATATATCCATAATTCTGAAGTGAAATTAAAAAACAAATTGAATTCAAGAACGGTTACATGATAGATTTGCTTAGCATATTACTTTCTCTACTCAAATTCAAAGGTGTCTGTTAGTTACTTAGAGATTATTGTTGTTGATATTATTCTAGTTTATCCTAACTTAATTTTTTTTTACTGACTCTGAGCCTTTTTGTTGTTTATTAACATTTCCATTTAAGATCCACAATACAAATAAGATATGAAATTCTGATGGCTTTTTTTTTTTTTTTTTTAGACAAGATCTTGCTATGTAGTTCAGGCCAGCCTTGAACTCACTATGTGGTCCAGACTGGCATCGAATTCTAGGTAGTCCTCCTGCCTCAGCCTCCTGAGCACTAGAATCACAGGCATGCACTACCATGCTCTGCAAAACTCTGTCTTAGTTCACCAATCTATTTTAATACGATATTGGGGAGGAAAGTGTAATATGGACTGAAAATTTCTGGAAGATGTATTTCCAAGGAATCTTGCAAGTATTTTCCACGATTCTTGGGAAAATGGAGATGTAGCAAATTAGTGAAAGCCTCTATATTAAAGTAAAGAAGGGTATTCAGGTGTTTGGGTAGGGTCGATTAGGTTGTTTTAAAACTAATCCTTATATCAAGAACTAGAGTAGCCAGATAAATTCAACAATCATCAGAGAGTTGCTGAAGCAACAATAGCTAGAGCAGAAACAGGAGAAATCTCCAGGGGATGAGCTGGTTCTGCTACCTTACCCTGACAAGAGGAGGCTGAGAGACCCAAGCTTCACTTACAGGGTGGGCACCAGAAAACCCAGTAAAACTGAGAGTCTCAGATGGGAGTGACCAAATTGGAAACCGGGGAACCTAATTCTCAATTTTCCCTTAGGATTATTTGTCAAGTTATGAAGAATGAAAAGTTGACAAGATAGGATAGAGACTCATTTTTAAGAAAATTATTAAAAATAACTTCTAGGTGTATTTTGTCAGTTTAAAAATACTGTAAAGCAGTAACTTTTCTCATGGTGTTGTGCTTTGATCCCTAGTACCATCATCCAATTTAAAAATATCTTTAAAAATAATAATAAAGTTTGGAATCTACCATGGACCATCACACTTGATTAGACATCACAGAAGATTAGGTTAAAGTGGAATAGAGGTCAATAGAAAATACCGAAAACTTAAGCAAAGAAGTTATGAAACTGAGAAAACAGCATGGTTAAGTACATGAGATGGACAGATGCAATGCAGCTATATAGACTTTTTCAAAATACGAAAGACAACTCACAAATTGAAGGAGGCCTTCAATCCCCAAGCACCAGAATTGCAAAACATCTGCTTCTGAGCAAATAGTAAGATCCTGCAAATCATAGAGAAAAAAAATGTAGCCATTACCTTCCAATAAAAGAAGGCTGATTTCTTAAACAGTCCAAGTAATCACAGAATGATACCTTTAAGTTGTAGAGGAAAAGAACTAGTGACCTCTAATTCCATAGTCAAGGTATCTCACAATTGAAATACTTTTTTTTTTTTTTCTTTGAGACAGTGTCTCACTTTGTAGTTCAGGCTGGCCCTGAGCTCAGCCTCCAACTCACATCACAGCAATCCTCCTGCCTCTGCCTCCCGAGTGCTGGGATTACAGGCGTGAGCCACCACGCCAGCACTGTGGTATGTGGTACTGGTTGCTGGTGGCCGTGAGTCTCCACACCCAGTATTGTATGTGGTTACCGGGGATCAAACCTGGGCCCTTGCACTTGCAAGACAGGCGCCGGAACCACTGAGCTAAATCCCCGGCTTGAAATAAAGACATTTTCAAAGAAAAACTGAGAGGATTTGTCACCATCAAACTCATCCTAAAATACTGTTCCTCGTTCTTAGGATTAAAGGAAAATGACTCCAAACAAAAGCATGGAATTACAGGGAAAAATGTGTGCTAGAAGGAGTATATATATAATAAGTACATAATTATTATCAGATATTTTACTGAGTAGATTTTACAAGAAGTTTGCATTAAACTCAAGAAAATCACATTTAACAACCTGTGCAAAAATGACTTGGTTAGAAGATTAGTGGTATCAAAAATTTATAATGTAGTGCTAGAAATAATCTAGCCCAGCATCCCATTATAAATAATTTTAGGGTGGAGATTCAGACAAACAAGTAAATTTACTCTTTGGAATTAAAAATAATAGCCACAGTATTATGCCATCTTTATTAGTAGTTATTTCAGTATCTTAGCTGCTGAGCATCAAGATTATTTTAATTCACACAGGTAAATTGTTGGCAGTGGAAAATCTTTCTTAACATGTTATCCTGAATCACAAGATGTTCTGTTGAACTACTCCAGAGTCTTGAAGAGGAAGTTTCAAAGTTGAATCATTTGCAGTGCCTAACGTGTAAGTAGCCAAAACTTTGAAACTATCCATTAATCTCATTTGGATCATCCTATGGATGCAAATGCTATTGAGCCCTGCTTGCTGTTTCAGTCCATGTACACTTGTTGTGTACAGTGTATTAATTTGTGATAGTTTGTGAGCAGACATAACTAGGCCAAAGTTTTAAAAATATTTGTGCAGAGGCACAGCCTTTCCAACTGCTTCCACATTTATGAGACCTTCTAATACGTTCCCAGAAATAGTTGGGAAACTTTAACCTGAGTTGCCGTACAGTTTGAATTAATCTGGATGTTTGCATGATATGTTTTAAACATGCAAAAGAAGCACCCAGAGAAAGTGCAGAAGCCCAACAAAGCTCTTTACATTTTAAATGCATGTTTGTTGAGTGAATAAATGATTCATGAATCAGAGAAGCAGCTGTCTAGGCCTAGCCAACACTTCACCAGTTACGCTGTGTCAAGTCCCCTGACTTTGGGGCTGTATGTTCCCCATCTGTATAAAGAGGGTGATATAATAGGATCTCTGAGGTCACATTTTGTGCCACTGGCTCATTACATATTGAGCACCTTTCAAACAGGCAGGCTGGAGGCAGTCAACAAGGTGGGCTTCAGAGCCAGGCAAACCAGGCCGGAGGACCACCTCCCCCACTCGGAGGCGTGACGGTGCGCTCAGATGCTCTGGGCTTTTCATCCCTGAGAGTTATGAGACTTGCGAGGAGACGGTGCAGGCTCGGACCGCAGCACCCTTGTAGTGATTGTTCAGAGATTGCTATGCAGCCTCACGCTTGTCAGTACTGCAGAGGACAGTGACCATCAGAAAGAGTGTGCCTTAGCGCAGTCAGAATCGGAGCTGGGCCTCGGGGCAGACAAGAGCGAGGGAGGCCAGAAAGCAAGGCGGGAGAAGGATTTCACACAGGGCCTGGACGCGTGGAACAGGAGAGATGGCGCGGGCGGCAGGGGCTGTGCGGAGCCGGGGCTGGCCGGCAGTAGTCAGGAGGCCAGTCCAACGCGTACATGGACAATCGAGGATCTGTGCAGTTGCACGAGAAAACTCCACGGCACCAATCCACCTCCTACACCCTGGCTCCTCCCTCTTCTGGATATCCAAACTCTGGAGGAGGGACATAAAACAGATGTCCTTTCCTCCACCACCATCATTTAAAATGACACTTTTGAAAAGTGAGTTTTATTCCATAGTATTCCTTGACCAATTCTTTCTTCAGTGAAGTCAGCAAGTGTATGTTGAAAAGTCCTTCTGGGACCAAATGAAACCTGAAAGGCCAAATTAGAGCTTGCAGAAAAACTCTCACAAAGGGATTTTCCAAAATGTGCACAGCCTTGTTTCAAAATTCAGAGCATGCAAGAAAAGCCAGTGTGATCTTCTGCAGAGGCGCCACCCACAGGGCGGAGCTCTGTGGTGAGGAGGTATGCAGTTCAGGTGCTGTGTGTCCACTCAGCAGCACTAGCTGTCCCCCAAGTGTGCCTTTGTGTGCACCTCGTTTGTTCCGGGTGAGGTGGAGGGGAACTGGGTTAACTGACTGGGCTGCCAAATTATCTAGAGCTGTCTCTTGGGACACCTCCGCCTTGCAGTCTACTTAGAAAACAGAAGAAAGCCTCTACTCACAGGAAAGCAGTACAGTGAGAGGGCGTGGGGAAGAGACCCCCCAGTATTAAAACATAACCTGCTCAACGAACGTCAAACACCTACAAGGAAGAGCAACATCGATTGTTAGAAATGTGACCATCCATGAAATCAGGTGCCACGGCTCTACTTGTCCTCTAACAGTGTAAATACTGTTAATCTTTTTGTTTTGTTTTGTTTTGTTTTTGCTTTTGCTTTGAGACAGGGTCTCTCTTTGTAGTTCAGGCTGGCTCTGAGCTCACTATATAGCGCAGGCAAGCCTGGAACTCACAGCAATCCTCCTGCCTCTGCCTCCCGAGTTCTGGGATTACAGATGTGAGCCACCACGCCCAGCATTGTGGTGTGTGGGATTGATTTCTGGTGGTCATGAGTCACCATGCCCAGCACTGCTGTATGTGGTTAGTGGGGACTGAACTAGGGACCTTGTGCTTGCAAGGCAAGTGCTGGAACCACAGAGCTAAATCCCTGGCCCAATACTGTATTTTTTTGTTAATTAGAAACTGAAAATTTTTTAAAAACTAACTTTTATCTCACAAGGCAATAAACCACCAGTGTGTAGGTATTTCTTCTTCCTCTACTCATTTATCACTCAATTTCTCTGGCTTTGCGTTGGCCAGTGAGGCCCTTGATGCGATTTCAGAGGCTCCAGAGCTACTCCTTTTGCCTCTGACCTTCACACAAAATGCTGTCCATCACAGAATTATTTCTTGTAAGGCATTATCCCTCTGGGAGTCTTCCGTTAAAACATGAACACTCCCATCTAACATGCCAAACAGTTTAACTTAGGTCATCCTCACCTTGGTGATGATTCATCCCTCTCATAACCTGCTACCATGTTAAAAAAGAAGAACTGAGTCTGAGAGAAGGGTTTGTGGACAGCAGAATATCAAAGAGAAGTCTGAGTTTCTCCCCTAGAGT